>JANHZU010007701.1:73554-102053 GCA_032468055.1 Acrochordus granulatus | reverse complement strand
GAAGGAAATGGAATGATTTTCTTACAAGCTCCTTAATGCTTCTGCTAGTAAGAATCCTTCATCAGACAAAAAGCTGGCCTGCTAATCACTTTAGCAAACTCACTTTGACCGAGAAAGCTTCGTGCTCCATCAGTTCCCCCAGACAAGTTGTGCAACTGTTGTAGCGATGCCTCATCCAAATTTTGTATTTTTCTTCTGCACTGTAACTCCCTGAAAGAAGACAAGTGAAGACAGGAGACCAATGAAGAGAAATAATCAGGACTGACCCTTTTGAGGCCATCAGCTTCCATGTATACCCGGTACACGTGCAGCCATGGATACACCGATGCATAGCACTGCAACCAAAAGTGTTTTAACAAACTGATTCAGGAAAGCTTTGGACCTCTTGTACCAAACCTCTTTTTTTTAAAAAAAAAAAATCCAGCTGCTTTCATGCACCCAGAGGTGTTGTGCTCAGCTGAGGTCCAAAGCACTTCTGCCAAATCAGATTTGAAGCACTCAGGGCCTTCAAAACTGCTCCGAAAGGATTGTTACAAGAAAACTGCAAGAAAAGTCCAGGAGGTCAACTCCACTGAAAGCAGCTGCATCTTTCTGATTAACCAGAGAAGATGCTCAGCTGCAGCCAACAATGCCCATGCTCAGGAACAGCATATAATATAGTCAAATCCGTGGCATTCCCATTTCCCACACTCAATGGTGTTCTTCCAAAGGTCACCCTCTTACCTTGGACAGATTCCTCCTCAGGGGGAAGTTTGCCAACAAAGAGTTCACCCCGGGTAAGTAAAGCTCCAAAGAGGCGACTGCATGTCCGGATGGCACACAGGATTATCTCCTGGTCCTCGGCCTATGAAGAGGAGAAACCAGGATTTGGGGAAAGGAAGAGACACCAAATCACCAAGAATTAAGACAGTTACATGAAATGCTCTTGGATGGGTTCACTTGTGCTATCGAAAGCAGCTACACTTCCTGGTGAACCGGAGAAGATGCTCAGCTGCAGCCACTATGCCCATGCTCAGGATCAGCTTGCATTTTCCTTTCTCTTAGTTCATTCATTTTGCTCAGTTCATTCTTGGAAGCTTTTTTCCCTTGCTGGTCCAAAAGAGTCTTTTAATTTCCACCGGCTAGCGAAAGCCTTACAGTTTCATAGCAGCTGCCCAATTTCAGGTCATTCTTGCTTCTTCAGCCTTCCTAGCGTTCCAGACTGAGCAAGTCCAGCTGGGTACAAGATCCTGCAGATCTGCAGCCCTCAGCTTGGAAAAGAGGCCACCCCAGCTGTACTTCTGCTGCCTGTCCAGGGACAGCCAACTCGGGTCTTCCCCCTCAGGCAGGCAGGGAAGAAGCAAGGCACTCTGCCTGTGCTCTAGTCCTTCCCCTTTCTTCATTTTGGGGCCAAAGAAGGACTTACGAAGCTCAGCTCATGGCAACCTTCACTCCCAAAGGCTGATAGTGCGGGCTGGGGACGATGGGGATTGTAGTCGGAGGAGGCGAGGTTGTGTCTTCAGCGCTCCAACACAACACACACACACACACACACACACAGAGCAAGAACCCCATCCCAAGGAGCCGAGGCGGTTGCATTCCCCGCTGCGCTCCGGTGCGCCCACTTGCAAAGCCTCCGGCAGCTCGGGAGAAGGCGAGGCCGTGCATACAGCCCTCCAACGCAACGCAACGCAACGCACATTGTACGCACTGCCACCCCAGGGCCGAGGCGGCTGCATTCCCCGCCGCGCCGCGCCGCTTTGAGCCCACCTGCAACAGCTCCAGGATCTCGAAGACGCGGTTAGCGCAGCGGCGGCTGCCCAGCGTCTCCTCCAAGCAGGCGGCCAGCCGGGCTTCGGCTCCTCGGATCGCGCCTCCTTCGCGGGCCGCCCCCAGCTCCGCCATGGCCCGGCTCTGCTGCCTCCGGCCCGCGGCTCGGCCGCTCCACACGTGCGCGGAAGGAAGTCCATCAAGGCCCCGCCTTTACGACCGGCTCCTCCCCCTCTTCGTGGGCGGAGCTCCGGATCGCGCTGCTTGGTTCCCACGGAGGGCCGGGACAAGCTCCGAGCGGAGGCGGGGGACCGTGGGAACCCGGCGCATCTGGGCAGAGACGCCAGGCGGCGAAGGTGGTCCTTCGGGAGGGGCTTCACCCAGCGCGCCCTCCTGCAACCTATAACGGGCATCAAAAGTTTTAAGAGGAAGAAAAAGAACGAATACCGGCCAAACTAGAACAGGGAGAACGAGAAGTGAGAGGAAAACGTGGAAGCGCAACAAGAAAATAGGAGAAAGATAGCAAGAAAGGTACAAAAGTATCTAGAAGAAAATGCACTAGACGGACGGATGATAGGTAGGGTGGGTAGGTAGATGATAGAGCTCCTGATCATTTACTACAATATTTTAAGGTCTCTCTCTCTCTAAAGGGAGTTCCTTCTCTTAACAATGTAAGACTTTTTCCGTAATCTGTCCCGTCTAATCATCAAAACCATAAATCGCTATGTTATCTTTTACGCCAAGTCTATAAAGGGTTTCCAGTCACAAATCGATCAAGGAACTCAGATC
The DNA here is from genome assembly GCA_032468055.1 of Acrochordus granulatus. NCBI lineage: Eukaryota > Metazoa > Chordata > Lepidosauria > Squamata > Acrochordidae > Acrochordus > Acrochordus granulatus. The sequence goes on along the minus strand of JANHZU010007701.1, from coordinate 99,515 downwards.
GCCCCTGGTGGTCTTTTGGCTCAGTTTGTGGCTGGAGCCCCCCAGGACAGACCTGCCAACCAATATGTTGTTGATGCCCTCCCATCACTGCCTTTCTTCCAGATTTAGTATTAACTGTCTTTGTGAGGAAGGCACTGAATCCAAAGACGATACAAAAGACACATCAGGGACAAATAATTACAAGAACATTATAAAAATGTACACTTTTATTACACTTTCAGGTGAGATACAACACAAATCTTTCCAATCCTACGTCAAGTACAAATTTTTTATGTTCACAGAGATATATACAAGTCAGTTTACCAAGGACCTGGAGTAAGGGAAGGAGGTAAAGAAGTGGGGAGGACATCAGAAAGGTGGAACCATTTAATAGGAATTTTCCATGGAAATCAGATGTTGTTTCTTGACATACTCAAAACTAGAACACTGAAATTAAAATCGGTGATGGAGTTGTTTCTTTGTGCATATACAGCTCATTTACAGCCTACTGTCTTGTACACACACAATGAAGTTTTTAGAGTTTTAGGAACAAAGTTAGGACTACTTGTAGATTTGTTAACCATCAGATGCCTTTAATATGGACACCATAATATGCCAAGAGCCAACTCTTGTCCCGGTCCTCAAGACCAAAAAGTTTCATAAAATGTCGTTTTTTAAGTGAACTGAATCACTCTCTAGCAATTCCTTCTCAGAGACATGTCTGTGGTATAAAATGGGTTTGTGGGAAGAGAAACCCAATGATGTCCACCTTTCTTCATGTAGAAACAGGTTTTTTTAAATTTTAAAAAGTATACCATCTCTAAAAGAGGAAGGCTCCAAATAGAAAATATATGGCACTTACAAGAGCAATAAGCAATAACAAAGGGTAGGAAATTGTTGTGCTATTCACAAGAGCAGAGATGCCACTAGTTAATCTCAATCTGGAAACATCTGGAGGTAAGACAGGTATTTGTATCGCCCAAAAGCTTGGCAGGAGTGCCATTTTGCTGCATCATTTTGCATTTTAGCTAAAACAGTCACCCTATAAATTCATGGCAAAGTAGGAGGAGGAGAGATTGTTTCAAACTGGTCAATTGCTTGACAATTCAAAATTAGAATCATCTGCAAAATAAGTCTTAAGATTTTGGTGTTATTTTTTCTCTTTTAACAGCCCCCCTCCCCCCGTGAGCTGTCTCCTCTATCCCTCCAAAACAGAAATATAGCTGAACTTTAAAAACAGACCGAAAAAGAAAGGGCCAATCCCATGCTGGAAACTTGTAAGCTAAACTTTCTTCAGTGTGGAATCCCCCACCAAAACTAGAAACAAAACATCTGAACAGCAACGAAACATGTTCTTTTTAGCCGTGAAAAAAGAAGGGCTGAGAATAGTGGACTACAATTAAATACACAGCTACTGTCACATAATATTAATATATCTTAAAAAAAAAAGAACCAACCAACCACATAGCTAGTACATTTATTATCAGAAATGTGAAAAAGGGAAAGCAAAACCTTAAAGAGAGCTCTCTGTACAAAAGGAAAAATAACACGCACGCACAAACACACATACTGAGTAAGCAAAATTCCCCCCCACAAACCAACACGCAAGGAGTTAACATTTTTGTTTCTTTAAAAAAGGCTTACCCTTGAAATGGCAACTGAAATATGATGCATAATTACAGATACTTACAAATCTTTACATTTATTGGCTAAACGGAGTGGGGAGTGCTTTGGACAAAGCCTCCCGTCTCCCCCTTAGACATGCACGACAAGGACATTGTCCGGCTCAGCAGCCCACCCTGGCCAAAAGATTTTCCTTTGAACAGGGAGGAGGATACAACGGGCCTTTTTACCAACACTGGAGAAGCAGCTTCACAGATTTCCATCAAAAGAGCAGTGAGAATCATTGAGTGGTTAAGGTTGGGCTAACGGAGGGTTCGAAACAACGGCATTTCCTCGGAGCACGGTTCAAAACCACGAATCTCTGGGAACTAGGACAGTTTGCAGGAGAGGTTTTCTGATCAGGCGAAGGGCCCGTGGCAAGCAAGTCCTTTCCAGCACAGATGATCAGAGATTTTGCAAAAGAGGAGCCTGCCTTTGATCTTCTGGACTGGGGACCACGTGGAAAGCTCTCCCTGGTTTGCTGCCACAAAAGCTGGATTCAACTGGGCTTGTTAGGAGCCTTTAATCTGACAGGGGCTCTCATCTGCACTTTGGCTGGCTGACTCTGCCCGTCGGATGGGGTGGGAGCCTGGGCAGGGTTCTGCACGACCGAGGCTTGGATCTGGGGAGATGCTGTTGTGACCACCTGCTGCTGGATCAGTTTCTGGGGAACTACTTGAGCCGTGGCTGTGGTGGCTGGGATGACCTGGACTTGGTGTTGTCCTGCTGTGGTCTGGGACAATGTTACCGTTTGAGGTTGAGCTTGAACCTGGATGGGGGAGAGGGATGAGAAATGAGGAAAGCAGGTGGGTACCTATGTTCCCTACACTCTATTGGTGTAGGTAAATAGATGTTTTGGATGTGTTTCGGGTGAGGGCTACAGCAAGGCCATTGTGGCTGAAAGTCGGGCAACAGATGCGTGACTTTTATTTTTGACCTCCTCCTTTGAAACAAATTTCTCTCAATGGGCTTCCCTTTTCTTTCCTGTTTTTGCAGACTTTGAACTCCCCTCTGTATCTTCTCAGACCTTTGTTGCGTGTCGATAATAGATTTACAAGGACAGCCCACCGGTAGAGCTACCACCACAGCAGCATTTCTCGCTGGGAGTTGCTTCAAAGCAACATCTGGAGGACTCTACGATCCCCATCGCCAGATGAAAATAGATGTGCCCGGACCAGTTGATCCAGAGGCAGGCCATTTTAGCCTCTTTCTGGCAAAGATGAAACCACTACTGCACAAAACTTCAGCACCCAGCTGCTGCCTTCTATGGAGAAGCTGCTTGCTTCCAGGCAGGGCACATCTGGAAGAGCATTCTAGCAAGCCTTACCTGTTGGGAAACTGAAACCACCTGCTGGATGTTAGCCACTGCTGCTTGCTGGGAGACCACCTGTGGGATCTTTGCCACCTTTAAGAACAAGATATTGGGTCTGTGTATTTGTGTCCCACCCATATCACAGGTCTATTTGTGTCCCACCCATTTTATGTTCAGTCCTCGCCTGTGGGTTCTACAGGTAGTCCTCGCCTTACGACAGATCCTGGAAAATGTACTTATGATCTGGATTTGAAGTTCTGATGGCTGCCCCACCCTCAAAGCTCATGTAACCATTATTTGGACCTTTGGCAAATGGCCTGCATTTATAGTCAACTGCAGCATCCCATGGTCACGTGATTGCAATTTACAACATTTTTGCCGGAAGGAGATGTTTACTTCTGGATTCTGGCAAAAAAAAAAAGAGGAGCCCATAAGGAACAATGAATTTGCTTAACGACTGCACTGACTTTATGAGCAGCCCAAAAAAGGTCATAAAATAGGGCAAAGTCATGTGATGACTCGCTTTACCACCACTACTCACTACAACTGTAATTGCAAGCTCCATTACGGTCGTAAGTCAAGGACTACCTGTACAGGCTTGGAGATGGATGGGAACACTGAGAAAGCCGAGAAAAGCCCAGACAGCAGATTTCCACAGCCTGCTTCTCCCCTGCCAGGGAATGAAATGAAACTGGCTGCCTCGTTACCTGTATTTGAGTCTGGACCTGAGTCCCACCAGTCTTTTGGGCCTGGGAAATCGGCGTTGGTAGGAATTGGGCTTTGATGGCTGGCTGGGTGGTGTAGACTTTCTGCTGCTGAGATGTTGGCTGCTGGGTCTGGACAGTGACCTGCTGGGCATTGATCTGGAGACAATCCAGGATAATGACTGGCGTCAGTCTAGACTAGACCTGGATGGACCTGAGTTCAAATCCCTACTTGGCCAGGAAGATCAACTCATCTATCTTTCAAAAAGTTGCAAGGATAGGAAGATGGGGAGAATGCACCCAGTCACCTGAACTCCTTGGTGGAAAGGCAAATCATCAGAACTAAGAGGTAGATGAATCCATAATTTCCCATCTAACACATGCAAATTTTCAAGAGAGCAAGATTTCTTCTGCTCCACCAAGACCCAGAAATTACCAACAGAACCTGCCAATTTACCAATCTTCCCTGATTATGCCAATGTGGTATCTCCAAGGAATGTAATTTCTCATGGGAACCCTTACAGGAGGAGAGAGAGACTGACCTTCTGTGGAACACCTGCCTGTCCTTGGGCCACCTGTGGCTGGATGACCTTCTGCTGGGCTGCCTGGTGGTGCTGAGCTTGCTTCACCTTCAAAAACTGTTGGACGTGGAGTGGCTGAGCCATCACCGCCTGCCCTCCTGTGCAGGATGCAAAGAACAAAGACTTTGCTCGGCCTGTTTGTCCTCTCACCCCTGGCTGTTTTTGGATCTCTTTTGCCTTCTGGATCTTCTCATTTATGATAGGCTGTGAACATCTGGGTCAGATGGCTATGCAATGCCCACACCATCCAATCCTTCAGGGTGCCAAGTCAGACTATCTCAGGACATTTCACAATACTTTGGCCTCTTACTTTCCCCCCCCCCTTTCAATGTGCTGCAATGACCGCTTGTTGAAACTCTTAAGAGAATTGGGAAGGAAAAAACAACTGCTGCCTCTGGAGAATGTTCTCAGGAGACCCGAACTGAAACTCTGTCTTTCTCTTGTAGAAGCAGGGCAAGTTGCAAACTCCCAAATTCAGAACTGCGGCACAATTACCTGCCAGCACTTGGGCACTGGACAGTCCATGAGCAAAGGAATTCTTGGAGGCCTCCGTTTCCAGGCAGAAGAGCAACCAGGGCTCGAGTCAAAACCCCCTGACCTCTTTTCCTCCCAAGCCCCCTCATCCAAATACCTGCTGCTTTCTGTGGCTGCCCAATGGCCACACTTATTCCAGAGACGGTAACGGGGAGGGCGGTAACCCCTGCCGAAGACACCACAGCCGGAACGGACATCACAGGCGGCTTGGCCAAAGCGACCTGGGCTGCTTGGGACGTCTGAGCCTGGATCTGGCTTTGGGCTTGAAGCTGAGAAGCAGCAACACGAGTCTAAGCAGTAAGGAATCGGGATTATTGTACAGCACAAAGCAAGTCTTGCCTGTCGGCGCGGAAGAGATGAGGCAGGGATCCAGTGTTGCGTGATCGCCGTTTGCGACGTTCTCAGCAGGCTTCCGAATGAGGGAAGCTGGATTTGCTTAATGACCATGTGATTCACTTAACAACCGCAGCAGAAAAGGTCGTAAAATTGGGCACGATTCAACAACTGCACAGAAATTCTGGCCCCAACTGTGGTCATAACTCAAGGACTACCCGTATACCCAAGTGCTTCTGAAATAGTGAGGTACTGTTTGTGAATGGAAGGAAGGTAGAGATGCCATCCAAGGCAAATCATGACTTATTTATTGGGGTCCAGAAAAAAACGGGGGCGCATGGACCCTGAGACGCCAGAATCCCTACTTCGAATTCCCTGCTGGAAGGATGCTGTGATTGGAAGGCCTGGCTCTCTTGCGAGTGGCTTAAGGAAGCTCCAGTGGGGAAATGAGGCCGAGTTTGTCCATGTGGACTCGTGTTTTTTCAATTTTTGCAACTTTAAGATGTGTGGTCTTCAATTCCCAGAATTCTCCAGCCCCCTGGCCATGGTAACTTCAAATCCAGGGCATAAGTACCTTTTTTGGGATTCATCGTAACTTCATACAGTCACTAAGCAATTGGTCATAAGTCAAGGACTACCCTTGTGATAAGGGCAGAAAGTTGCTTTCTTAAAAGGTGGGGGGTCTTTTTACTTATTTTGTTTCTTGCACTCTTTAAAACTTCAAATTAGCTTTTATTATTATTTTTTAAAATGTTAATAAAATTACAGGAAAAAGAAAGAAATTACACAAAAAAAGATACCCTAGGAGAGTGGTCTCCTTCAGACTTAGCAAAGTACTGAGTAGTCACTCACCAGTCGGGCGACCTGGAGGCCAGTGACCGTGGTGCCAGCAAGGACCGCGCCTGGCCTGGAGGCTGCGACTGCTGCGAGCTGCTGTGTCTGTTGTTGCTGCACTTGGACCTGGGCTGCCTGCTGCTGTGTTCCAGGAGCCCCCTGTGGCTGAGAGGCCTGTTGCTGAGCTGCCTGCATCTTCTGTTTCTGGAACTTGAGGAGCTGTTCCTGGTTGGAGGAATCCAAGACCCCCAGACCATAAATTCCAGCTGCTTAGATGGGTTTCTTGAGCCAGGAGGGGGAACCCTTGGGAAAACTGGCTTTTGCCAATGCGAAGGACTGAAAGACCGACCTGCTTCCAAACCGCAGGAGCAGAAACCTTCCTCTTCCTCACCTGGGAGATCTTGCCTACGGTCTTAATTTGGGGTTGTGACGGTGCTTGGCCTTGAGCCTGGATTTGGGAAACTTGGACTTGTCCGGTTGCCTGCTGCTGTTGCTGCTGCTGTTGCTGCTGCTGGCGTAGGAGCTGGAAGTGGTTTTGAGGGATGGTCTTTCCTGAGAGCTGCACACTGGCTGGAGCAGCTGGAGGAAAAAAAAATAATTAGAGGAAGCACTCTCTAGGTTCACATCAACAGTGTTGGCATGGAAGGTAGAGCTCCAACAAGAGCCACTGATGCTTTGCTCTAATGTTTCTCAATCTCAGCAACTTTAGGAGGTGTGGATTTCAACTCCCAGAATTCCCCAGCCAGCCAGAATTCTGGGAGTTGGGAGTCCACACCTCTTAATGTTATGTTGCTGAGTTTGAGAAACACTACTCTCAACGCAAGCAGCCCCCACAGACCAGATTCACAGGTTTTACCTGGCGTGACCTGAGTCACCAAAGACCTTGGCTGGGTCTGGACTGGAGTCAGATTAGTGGTCACCACAGCTGAGGCTGTCACAGAAGTCACCGCTCGAACTCCCGGTGTAGATGCCAGGGTCACCAGTTCTGCAGAGGTGGCTGGTGTGCCAGTGGCTCTTTGCTGGGAATGGACCACCTGGGCAGTGGTAGTTCCTGCTCCTGAGGTCTATAAGGAAGGAGAAAATTCATAATGCTTGTGGATTTGCCACGAGTGAACAGCTGTGAGCCATGATTCCAGGTGTGCAGCTACAGAGCAGCATTCAGAGTTCAATCTTTTTTTGAATTCTTCTGGCCTCTCAGATGTTTAGCTTTCAGCCATATTTGAAGCATGGTTATAGTTTTTCAATTTGGACCCTTCATCAAACAGCCTTAAGGTGGAACCATGCCTTGTAAATCCACAACAAATCATAGTTTCTAAGTATGGGATGCCAAGGAAACTGACAGTCTGATTTGTAATGTGCTGATTTGACTTTACAGCAATATCTCATAAGAACAGGATGTTGGTCCAGAATGACAGCTGGTATAACAGGAATCTTCTTTAAGTCAATCCAACCAAACCACCTTCTAGTTACTTAAATAGGGGTTCATGTTATAACTAAACTAAACCAAACCAAACCACTGCTTCATTTCCACAGGACACCATTTGATATTAATTTCATGAATGCATGAACACCAAAGACAAAGATCATCTCGGTTCAAATCTACATCTTTAATTTCTGATTTGCAGGGACATACATACAAGCCAATCTGCCCCACAGCTTTGTGCCGATGCAAAATTCCAATTTTATCTAAACTTCTGAATGGTGACCCTCCATTGTAATACATTTTTTTTGCAGAATTAACCACATTAATTTTGTGCTCCAAGAATTGGGCACTCACCGCCAGTGTCCCAGGTATAATGGGTGAAGCCAACCGCTTGTTGATGGGCTGAAACGTAGTTGCAGGGACACCAGTCATGGTGTTGACACTCACGGTGGCTGCAAGCAAAACCACAGTCACTCAGGTTGCAAGTGGGACACCATAAGAATGGGAAGCAGGTGCAGAGTCTTTATTCTCCCACTTTTCTCTTTTAAAGGACTGGCTAGGGCAAGATATACCTGTCTGTATGTTGGCCCCAGTCACTGTGGGTTTCATGGTGCCAGCCTGGGGAGAGAAAGCATCCATGTTGGTACAGGAGAACCCAGGGACAGATCATCATGATCCCCTCCAGATGTTTTCCAGCATAAATTCCATCAGGCCCATGACATGGAGGAGACCATCACTCTCTGTTTATCTAAAGCAGCTTGTTGCAATTTAGCATAAATCCTAATATCTCCCAACATGTGAATAGTAACCAAAAAAAAGGAAAGACTCCCAAAGCCATGCATAAAATTCAGCTATCACTTGATGGCCCCTTGATTGCCTACGGGAGGCTCTTCCTCATGTGTTTTCAAGCTGGCAAGAGGGTCTTACCAATACAGCTGTGTTTGCCACGGTGGTCACAGCAGTCTGCAGTCCACCCTGGGGTTGCTGAATGCCTTGGCCTTGAACCTGGGGCTGAGGCTGCACTTGCTGCCCTGTCATTGGCTGAGCTGTTTGCTGCCCAGCCTGCTGCTGTTGCTGCTGCTGCGGGGCCGCTTGTTGCTGAGCTCGCTGCTGTTCTGCCAGAGCCTGGAAGTGAGAAGATAGCAGAAGAGTTGGCAGCATGTCTCTCTTGTAGGAGCCCCTACCATTTTCTTGGCAAAGTATTCAGAAGGGATTTGACCTTGCTTCCTTCTCCCTAAGGTGAGAGAGAGGGAATGGCCCCCATCACCCAGCTAGTTTTGTGCTTCAGGCAAGACTACAACTCACAATCTAGCTTGGTGTGCCTTTCACCACTATACCAATCTGGTCCTCCTTGCCTCTGAGTTAATCGTGACTCTTATTATTTATTTCATTTTTATTCCACCTTTACTACTTTATCAGTAACTCAAGACGACAAGCATGCATAATACTCCTTCCTCCTCCTTTTCTCCCCACAACAACCTTCTAAAGTAAGTTGGGCTGAGAGAGAGGGACTGGCCCAAGGTTGCTCAGCTGGCTTCATGCCTACGGCAGAACTAGAATTCATTGTCTCCCATTGATTGGCGCAAAATCACAGTCGGCTTTTATGCCTAAGGCGGACTAGAACTCACAGTCTCCTAGTGATTGGTGCAAAGTCACCTAGGTGTATTTCTCCTTAAGGCAGCCTGACAACTTAATGTGACTTGCAAACAGACCTAAGAATTAAAAAGTGTCTTTCACTTTTGACATACTGTACCTTCTTTTCCTTTGCAATGCGCTCTGCCCGGAGAGATGCAACTTGAATTGGAGGCAGTGGCTTATCATAGTTAATGCCGCTAGAAATAGAGGAATAATAGAGGAATAAATAATAAATAGAGTCACTTAGATGAGATGGGCAGAAAATAAATGTGAGGAATGATAAACAGATATTATGAAAGGAAAATAAAATAGGCACAAAGCCTATTTAAAGGGAGTTATAAATAAAACCTTGATGATTTCAGTGCTGGATTGTGTACAAACATATCATTTAAATAAAAAGGGGTAAAATACCCTAAATTCTACATTATCACCTTTTTCTACCTTCTCTTGCCATTTCTTACCTTTCTGCAAGGACTGAAGTGTGTTTTGGATTCTTCTGGAAAGGGTTCATGCCAAGTCTGAAATAAAACCAACAAAACTTGTGTTTGTTGGAAAGCCACACAATTTAAAAACGCTATACGTAATTAGATGCAATCTGAAATAAAGGGATCGGCTTGAGTGCACAAAACAATGAACTTACAAAGGTTTGATGGGTGGGCTTCTCTTTCCAGCAATCACTTTCATGACCTCGAAATGATTTGTGTAAAGATGGGTATGCGCTGCACCTTCATCCTGGGCATACAGCTGGTTGGTCCGAAGCGGGCGACTGTTCTTTGTCTAAACGTGAACAAACAACACATTTTTTACATGGAGCAACAATGGAGAAGTGGGGGAGGCAATGGTCTAAGCACCAACCCATATGGGAGTTTCAACAGAGCAATCTTCCCTACCCTGATGTTCTCCAATTATGACAGACTATAGCAGTATTTCTCAACTTGGCAACTTTAAGATGTGTGGGTTTTAATTCCCAGAATTCCCCAGCCAGAATACTTTAGTGTTCCTCCACTAGCATATGCTGGCTGAGAGTTGAAGTCTACACATTTTAAAGTTGCCATACCAAGACTGAGAAGAGACAAAACCCTAACATAACTCTGAATATGTATTTTCCCATGTCTTAGCTATACTGAATCGGAAGAAGTGAATGGGCTATTGATCTTTTAGTTGCCTTTCCTTTTGTTTGATTTTCAGAACTAAACATGGCTTGTTGTAGCACCATCATTTACAACCAATACAGCCTTTGAAAACTGCCTAGATTCTCCTATTATGCTCAGCCATCATTTGGCTCATCGGGTTTGTCCTTAGCATAATTGTTTGCAAACTGCACAGAGATGGGTAGTGTAGAGATTTGAGAAATAAAGTATTAACCTAGCGTTTTCAGTATGCTTGATCAAAAATTCTTGTTTCTTCCTATTAGGACAATAATTCTTTCTTGAAGACAGTCACAGTAGAAGGACAGGGAAGTAACCTGAGGTTTGCTTATTAGGAATATCTATGCTTACATCATCTATTACCAATGTATATGGATGACTGTATCATTTTCTCCTCCTTTCCTGAAATGTATAAATATGAGTGCATCTTTTTGTATGAAGGAGTCCCTCCCTTGTTTTCTGGAAGAAATTCCTCCAGTATGCACTGTTAAATAAATAAATACTGCACTGAGCCTTGGTTATTGGTCTTTGGGGTTCTGTATTTGATTCCACAAGCTTCAGGGATGCCACAGGAGTGAGTTCTCTTTGGTCGTTCCCCAAGTGTAGGCAGAGTTTCCCCATCACAGGAAAACTCAGATTGTTTTAAATCTGGTTTGCAGAAAAAGCCACAACGCCTTGCGTAACGCCATCGGGCTAAGCCAAAAGCCACAATTTATCAATCCACAAGGGTTGGATCTGCGCAACATGTGGAACTCAAATCAAGCCACCACATGAAGTATTGATGTAATCCATGAACTTGGCCATGCACCAGTGCAGGGATGGATATACACAGTTATGTAGCTTTTTCTCAGAATGTGGGTCTCCTAATCAACTTGCAAACTGTGTTCATTTGCAGCCTTGTAAACCTTTCAACAAAGGTCACTTTTTTTTCTGAAAAAAAGCTTTGGGATTTGTGACCTGAGACAGAAGAATCCAGAGTACCCAGCTCTGCCCTCATTTGGATGGGGGAAATCCAAGTTGAAGAGGACCATTCAGAAAGACCACTATAGCTATGAATAATATAGCTTCTGCGCTGCTCAAATGTTGCAGGGGTTAATTTGAAAGGGTGGGGAAGGAGGTGATACATTACCTGATGGGGTGTTGCAGGGATTAATTCATTAAAGTTCTGCAAAGCAATCAGATTTCAAAATGAAAAGTAAAAAAAAAAAAAAGCTAATAGCCAAAATTTTATTAATTCAAACCAAAAATAAAAAAAAGAAAATATTAAACCATGAGGAATGAAGTGGCATTTTTGGGAGGTACATGGATCCTATTTTTTTAAAACAATAATTAAAAAAATGGAATTCAAACTGGCTAAATTGATTTGGGGTGAGGAAATTGCTAAATCACATGCTGGAAACAAAGGGCACCACAATCACAATCTATTGCGTCGGATGCACAATGAAGGCGGAGGTTTCAAATACAGGCCAAATTGGGAGGGGAATATGGAACTCCTACTTCAGGTTGGGTCCCACCTCTGCTGATGCTTAAAATATCAGACTGTCTGCATCGGAACAACAATTTGTAAGTGCACACCTTATAAATGCTTTTTGTCTTCTTCTTAGGGTTCGCTTCATACATAAGCTGTAAAATAAGAAGCAAAGTTTGACTTTCTGCGAGGGGTTTGGGGAGTCGATTAGTGTCACAAAAAAAAAGAAGAAAATATTCTCTAGTGGAGTCAGTGGGCAAAGGAGGAACTCAAGGCCTGGGAAGCGGGGAGACAAGGTTTGTCATCCCTGATGGACCCCAAAAAGGAGGCAGGGAGCATGCTGGAAAGCCTTGGACAAACTACTGTGTCTCACTCTCCATCCCCCGTCAGTCCAAGAGGCATCAGGGTTGCTCAGAGGGCGGCCGGGCAGTCTCTGAAACTCCTTGACTATTTCTTAACAAGCAAAATAATATATTTTTTTAAAAAAGGAAAAAGTGCCACACCAAAGCATCACACACAAAAACACGTTAACAACTACAACTTTAGTAGTTCCTGCTTGCAGCCCGTACGACGAAGAGCGCAGGGAAGTGACATCATATGGACTGGCACCCACCTTCCCTTCTTCACGGGGAATGATGATGTTTTCGTAGCGGTTGCGGCACTGTTTGGGGGAGCGGTAAACCCGGCTGCAGGAATTCACCACGTCGCTCACCAGGTCCCAGTTGGGCGTGTGCGCGGGAGACATGATGGCCAGATTGAGTGGGAGCTCCAGGAGTTGCTTGACAGCCTACAATTAGTGTTGGGGGGGGACCAAGTGGAAAATATCAGCAGGGACATGGTTTTTTATCCTAGTGTCACTGATATATAGAAGGCGGCAAAAGTTTATTAACAAGTTCACTATACATGCTGGAGGACACCTCAATAATACACTCAGTCTGATGATGTTACCTAGTTGGGTCATGAAAAGAAAACAACCAACCTCAGAGGGCACCAAGAACCCCACAGTTCAACCTTGAGCTGCAAATATTATATTCTATTAATGTTTCATTACCCAGCTGGGTAAATTATACATTACCCAACCAACTAGACAAATTATACATTATACACTAACCTCTGGCATTATCCTTTCTAGCCCTGATGATGTTACCTAGTTGGGTCATGAAACGCCTGCAAGAAAATAACCAAGCTCTGAGAGCACCAAGGACCCCACACCTCAGCCATGATGAATAACCCCAGATATTTTCTTCTATTAATATTTCATTACCTAACCACATAAATCATACATTATACATAAACTGCTGGCATTACCCCTTTTAGCACTGATGATTTACACATATCTCTTCAGTTGGAGATGACATCTACAGCCAACTGCGTGACGGCAACAAATGTGTCATACTGGGATAGCCACTAAAGAGGTGCTGGGATCACTTCTCAGCTGTCTTGGTAGACCATCTCTCACCTGGAGGAGAGCCCAGTCTTCACTGATCAGCCACTCAGGATTGTCCTGGCCGGCCTCCGCTGCTGGCTTCACAAGAGTGGGCAAGGGCTTGGCAAATGGGGTCTGCTGTTTGAGAAGGATGTTCTTCTTCTGCTCTTTGCCTTCCCGGCGCATTTTCAGCATCCCCGGAGTGGCACGGTCAAAGAGGGAGCGAGGGGGAATGACCAATTCTCCATGACGCTGCTTCTTCTTCCTTCCTGCAGCTGGGAGAGAGGATTGCCACACTCAGCAGACCAATCAGAAGAGTGTATGGATGTGAAGAGACAGAGAAGACAAAAAAAACCTTGTCCTGAACATGTCAGGCCTCAAGGATCTGGTGTCAAAGAAGTTGACTTTGATGCAGTCATACAAGCTTTGTGGCCAAGGCAACAAAGGATACAACAAATATACAAAACAGAAGGGATATGTGCCCCAAATCCCATGAGCTTACTGGAAGGATCAGTCTTGTGCCGTTTGCGCTCCTTCCTAACATACACGGGAGGCAGCTTTGATTCTGGGATGGGGACCGGCTCATACATCAGGCACATGACTGAGTCAATGTAAACATCATTGTCATCCTGAGGTGGGGTGGGTGGAGTCCAGAGCTGCATAAAATATCAAGAGAAAGTTACCTTTAACTTGTTTCCTTAACTATACAGGTGTATACATACTGGTTTTTCATTCTTTTGGAGAGGGGAGGAGGAGAAGAAACAGGGAAAGGAGAAGAAAGGAAATATTTTTTTTTATAATGAGGGAGGGAGGGAGGAAGGGAGGGAGGAAGAAGGGAACTTACTGGCATTATTTCAGTCTGTCCATCTGGTCCTTCGTAAAAATACTCCTGTAGTTAGGGAAGGTGGTAGTGGGGAGAGGGAGGATAGACAAAAGTTTATTCAGTTCTAGTGCCATGAAAAATGTACTCAATTCTGACGAGCCCTCTAATAGCAAGTTCAAATAGTGAGCACAGATGACAGCATCTAAGGGGATCCCCAGCTTCCAAAAATCAGACCAGACTCAAATCCCCGAATGTCCTCATCAGCTGGAAACAAAGAAGAGAAAAAGACAAGCAAAGGAAAACGTGGACAGCAGCAGCCTTCCTCAACTCGCTGTGTTGGATTTCAACCCTCCTAAGCTAGAGCTAGGTTGGAGAAGTTAGTTCATGGCAATCAGAGAAGGGTGACATTGAAAGGAGGGCAGGTGGCAATTGTTACACAAACATACAGACAAGCACAGGTTTGGAAATTTTCCAGAGCTTCAAGATGCTGTAAAAGCTGAGAAATCTATTTACTTTGTTATATGCATCTTCTCGAGTGTAAGTGAAAAGGTCTTCCTCCTTCCCTTGCAGAAGCATTTTTTCCTCTTGTTCTTTCAACCCTTTCAGATGATGGGCCTCCCATAGTTTTTTGGCTGTTCTCACTTCCACCTAGATGTTAAACACAAATCCAGCAAAATCAGAAAAAAAAAGTGTACTCTGGAGAGCTGGCATTCAAAGTAGCAATGTTTTAATATCTCAGGATAAAAAGCTTGTCTGCAGCTTCCAAAAAATGCATGTCTGTTGAAGGGAGCTTACAGAACGTGGTGGCTTAGCAGTTAAGATGCTGGGCTTGTCAGCCAGAAGGCTGGCAGCCTGGGTTCGAGACCCAACATCACATAATGGGGTGAGCTCCCATTAGTTGCCCCAGCTCTTCCCTATCAAGTGGTTTGAAACATGTAAGAATGCAAGAAGAACAGGAACCGCCTAAATTGGTGGGAAGGTAACAGCACTCCGTGCGCCTCAGCGTATAGTCATGCCAGACACACGACCATGGAAGCATCTTTGGACAAACACTGGCTCTTCGGCTATGAAAGGAGAAAGCACCGCCCCCTAGAGTCGGCCACGACAGACAGAGAAACCTTACTTTTACTCTTATTGAAGGGGGCTAAAAATTTTGTCTTCCTTTCATAGCTGATCCTTACAATAGCATAGTAGTGTTAGCTTTCCCTCCTCCCAGCACACCAAGAGACCCTACCTCATTTTCTTTGGATTCATTCTCCTCAGCAGAAACATGAGAGAACTCCAAATAATTCAAAGCATACTTTTCAATTGGGGTGAGCTGAAAGAAGCCAAACAGTTAAAATGTTAATGGGCAAAAAATTAAAAGTTGTTCAGAATGGGCAACAGAAGGCCAATCAGGCTTTTTTAAAAAAATGCTTGGTTTATATTAATTAGCTAGTTATTAATTTACTAATAAATTAGTAAACAGAGCCACAACAGTGAATTGAAACTGAGAAAGTTATCTCTTCTTACGGCATAAAGGCTTGCTTTTGAAAGGGGCATAAATCTTTTAAAAAATAAAGCAATGCACAACTGGACAAGGCTAGCCCAGTCTTAGCCAGCATTTTTTTCCTTTCTCAGATCACAATGGGGATGCTTGCTGGGGAGAAGCTGATGCATTAATTAAAAAAAAATAAGGCAGAATGGAGAGCCATTTAGTGTAGTGGTTAAGGCACCAGGCTAGAAACTGGGAGACAGAGTTCTAATTCTGTCTTTCACATGAAGCCAGATGGGTGACCTGGGGCAGTCCCTCTTACTCAGTTTAGAACAGAGTGTCTAACCTTGGGAACTTTAAGATGTACAGTATGGACTTCAATTCCCAGAATTCCTCAGCCTGCATAGCATAGCATGAGAAATTCTGGAAGTTGAAGTCCACACATCTTAAAGCTGCCAAGGTTGGACACCTCTGGCTTAGAAGAAGCTGGCATGGGGAAACCACTTCTAAGAATCATGCCAAGAAAACTGCAGGGATTAGTCAAGAATCCACATTAACTCGAAAGCACAGGCACATACCCATATACAAAGAGCAAAAGAATATGATTTTTGGTTTAGAACTGGAAAGGCACATGAAAACCAAGGGCACCTGATTAACCACAGCCACCAGCTCCTGCAGCAGAGAAGGTTCCTCAAGATATTGCGCCTTCCCGAGTTCTGAAACCAGAGGTTTCAATGCTAATTCGCTCTCCCCTTCTAGAGCATGTGAGTTCCATTCCTCGTTCTCTTCATCTTCTATCTCCGCTTCCTCCTCCTTCTCCTCTTCCTCTCGCTCTGTACTTTTGAGAGCCTTTGGAAAAACACAAAGCATCTTATATCATCTCCTACTGATCCTACAGAATTAATTCTAATGTAATTCTGTACGGCAAAAATATGGCTTTTACAACTTGAACAGATAAGTTTGTTTGCACCAGGAAGAAAAGATGCATACTTTGTGAATTGATAAACTGAAACAATACATTAAAGACACCTTACAAATGATACTGTACAGGGCAACTCAATGCAATTTTCAAGCAGCAAATCCAAAACACAAACTCTCTACAGGTAGTCCTTGACTTACAACCACAACTAGGACCAGAATTTCCATGGTTAAACAAAGCAGTTGTTCGGTGAGTCATGGCCCTTTTGTCACAGTTAAGAGAATCATTGCAGTACCTAAGTGAATCAAGTGGTCATCAAGTGAATTTAGCTTCCCGCATTGACTTTGCTTGAGAAGGTCGCAAATGGCGATCACATGACCCCAGGACGTTGCAACCATTGTAAACACATGCCTGTTGCCAAGTGCCTGAATTTAGATCACATGACCATGGGGATGCTGTGACAGTAGTAAATGCAAGGACTGATTGTGAGTCACTTTTTTCAGTGCCGAAACTTTGAATGGTCACTAAGAGAACAGTTGTAAGTTGAGGACTAGCTGTATCTTCTCCTTGAAACACTTTATATTCCCTTACCTCTATAAAGGGCCTGGCCACTTTGGGAGAGATGGTTTCTGAAGGAGAAGGTTCTTGAGACAGCATGACAAATTCTTCCGCTTTTACCCGGAAGCCTGAATCTTCCATTGGGGAGTGAACTTCAAAAAGTTCCTGAATGGTTTGCTGCAGAGAGAATGGAGAGAAATGCTAATTCTGTCTTAACCTCCCTTGTTTATCTACTTTGGCTTCTAAGCCACTTCATTTCCAGAGGAGTTGTCAAGCAGCCAGGGTTTGCAAAGCTACCTGCACTGAGCCAGAAATTTTCAGCAGCTCCCACCCAGAAAATTTTCCACTGCTGTGGAGCTCCTCAGAGGAACCATGGGAAGCCCATCACAAGAAGAGAAGAACTAACTCTAGGATGAAGGGATGTCCTCTTTAGAGCCAAGAAGGGAAACCAGACATAAGGTAAATAAGGACTGAACCATGTGTGAAGAGGAGGAGTAGCCTATAGTCATTATGCATGATCAAGCACAGGCGGACCAGGCCCCATGAGGACCGTTAGTTTATCTGCCAAGGTCAAGAGTTTAGGCGAGCAGAAGGAGAAATTCTTGTAATCTTCAAACACTTTTTAAGTTGTTGAATGGAGACTAATTTTGACTGGGCCCCTTCCTTTCAACCCTAACACTAAATGCCTCCTGGTCTTGTTGGGGCATTTAGCTAAGGACAGAGACAATGGCCAATTATTCCCCACTCTCTCATTCATTTCAAGCTGTCTATTTTCCCTTTTAAATTAGGAGGAGGTTGTCATTTAGAAGAAAGCCACTTTATTTCCTCTGAGCAATCCTCTCCTGAGTTCTGTCCTGAAGGCAGCAGGATATCAGTAGGCAATGGTTTGAAGGATGTCTTTCTCTTGCATATAGTTGGTTCCATTTCTAGCAATTTTACTCAGGATTGCTGTTTTCTCACAATTATAATAGGAATGTAATGGTGGGAAGGAACCCTGGATGGGAAGGAAAGCAATGAAATCTGTATCTGCTGCCAAGGAATCCTGAGCACCAAAGAGGGAGACCAACAGAAAAAAGCCTCCAGACAGTTATCGTACTACAGATTGGTGCTGTTCTGTTGCCATTAGCAGGAAAGAACCAGCAGTTTCCTCACTTAAGCTGATCACTTTACAGTGTTTAAGAAACCTGAAGAATATCTTGTGTTCAAAACAGGGATACCTGTGTTAAAAAGGCCATGGAATAGTCGTTTCCCTGAGCAGCTACTTCTCGGATCAAATCCTTAGTACCATTTTTTAAGAGTTTCTCCTCTACTGAGTTCCCACTGACAAGCCTAGAGAAATCAGAGATGAAGCATTACTTTAAATGAAGGAATCAAAGACAGGAAAGCCACAGATAATACTGGATCTAAAAATAATTAAGAACATGATTGGGGGAATAGAGTTAAACGCCTTGTCATGTGAGTTCATTCTTCTTTTCACAAGTATTGTCACCTGTAAATGTGGATGTCCTTGCACCTGCCAATCCTATCACACCACTCTTGAGCTTTGGCCTCCATCACCGGATTTAAGTCATTGTCATAAAACACAACAGTGTCAGCTTCCACAAGGTTGACGCCAGTGGAGCGACTATGGGAAGATAGAATGGCACAGAAAAGTCGCTTGTCTCGGTTGAAGGTTTTCATTAATTCCTGGATTGGAGGAGGAGAGAAAAAGCACATTTGTTGCAAAAACATGCAAGTAGAACTGAAAAACAGTAGCTTTCCTATTCTTATGGGCTGGATCTGGACTTCACACCAACAAGAGCACCATAAGCCAGATGGAAATCCATGTTTTAGGATGTGTATGGCTAGCATTGGACACAAAATCAAGAATTAACCAATCCTTTGAGAGCTATGCATGAGACTCCTTGCTGTATGCACAGAGGCTTCCTCCAACACTGAGAATGCCAAGGGGAGAGTTGCGAGGATAAAATCCTGTCAAGGAAGGACATTCTGGAAAGACAAACACAGTGAGACGGACCTGACGCTCTTCCTGGTTTGCACACTCATCGATTCTCACATAAGTGAGGAAATGGAAATTTAAGAATAATTCCAAAATATCCAACATTAGCATCATCTGGGACAATATCAGCACCCTTCGTCCTTCCGACTTCAGCTTCTGGAGTAAAACTGCCAGGGCTTCCAACTTCCCTGTGAAACAAGAAAAATCATAGTTGGGAGCATGAAGTCCCTGTCAAGTGACGGTCAGGTAAAGATCAAGGAGCCTCTCCTACCTGCATCATATTGTATAAGACGAAGATCAGGAAATGGAAGCAGCCGTGGCATGGTCAGCTGATGCACCTGGTTCAGGTAAGGCAACACCTTCTCCTTCAGATTGTGCCGGAGGAGTTTCATTCGATGACTATAAACAGGAGGAAGTTTCATCACGTGCAAGGATGGAGGAGTAGCCACAGCAGCGGGTAACACACACAGCGCCCTTGGAAACAAAGCAAAAACATGGCAAATGATTCTGGTAGGGTCATGTTGTGGCCCACATGATTTCAATTTAGCCTTCACTGCCAAATTCAGGGAGAGAAAAAAAATCCCCTGACCAAGCCTTCCAGAGTTTGACCATTTATAGTCTCAATACTTGAAGACTTCAAGAGGAGGAGGAGGAGGAATCAATCTGGAGATAACCTCAAAGCTCACATCCTAAGAATTCCCAATTCTGAGCAAGATACTCCAACCAGACAGTATACAAACAGATCGAACATGGGATTTGGGAATTGAGCAACATCTGGAAGGCTGAAGTTCCTGGTCTAGAACCATCTGTCCAGTCGCAAAGGAATAGATGATGAAGATGAATTTTTGGTACCTTATGATCATAAGGGTGGCAAAGAAATATGCAGCTCTGTAGTAGCAGAGAATGAGGAAAAATATACCTAGCCTTCCAATTACAGCTGTCTGGGGCTCACATTAGTTACTTCAAGAGCCCATAAATATTAACTAGACAGCCATCTGGTGCTTGCACAATTCCACAAACACTGTTTGATAAGAATTGTTAGGAGGAAGTTCAAGCCATGTATGAAACTTGGAATCACCTGTTGATGGTGTCCCTCAAGGATTCCTGTTGTTGTTCCAGCAACCACGTCAAC
Organism: Acrochordus granulatus; assembly: GCA_032468055.1. NCBI lineage: Eukaryota > Metazoa > Chordata > Lepidosauria > Squamata > Acrochordidae > Acrochordus > Acrochordus granulatus. The sequence goes on along the minus strand of JANHZU010007701.1, from coordinate 79,571 downwards.
CCTCGGAGAGGTTCCTGGCGATTTTTGGAAAGGCAGCAGTTGACAAAACCAGCCCAGCTCCATTTGCTGGCTGCGGTGGAAAACTGAGGGGCTGTATTGTAGTTGCCCACCAGAGAACAAATCCTACGAAGGTCCCTGCCATACACAGGTGCTCTGGAGCAGTGACGTTCATTGCAAGAAAAGATCCGGTCTAACCGCTCTTTCAAAAGTCTGTTTTTTTCCTCAAATGACTCCTTTGTAGAAGACAAAAACAATTACATCAATAGTGGCTGCAGAGTTCATTAATATTCTAAAATTAGAAAGATAAAGTTAGTATTCTACAGCTGCTTGCTGGTATGATCCTAAATTTAATTGCAAACATTTTTTAAAATCCAATTGAGGATACACAAAGTGAACTTCTATGTACAACTGCAAATATCCAATCCTACAAGAATGTTCTGCTTTTGTTTTTCAATGATTATAATTGTATTGATCCCACCTTCCATTTTCAAAGGGGGGAGGTCATCTTCACAAGTGTTTTCTCTATTGCTTGTAATTAATAATAATAATTTCCAATAATAATTCACAGGTCCTTGGGGAGGACTCAATAAGTAGACAAAAATGCCAAATCCAGTCTAAACATCTGGCTGACTGTTTGACCAACTGTAATAACAACATAATTCTAACAAGCTTCCCCATATACTGTGATTTGCTGTCATGCATTACTGGTGGATTTTTTTTCTTCTTAAGCCTTGCTTACATCAAAAATAATGAAAGTACTTTAGTTAAAATAACTAAAAGCTTTCTTTTTTCATAATTTAAAATATGTATTTCCAACTCGAAGGAAGGGAACAGCAATGATGCTAAGGAGAGGAAAAAAAATGTTCAAAAGGCCAAGAACAAAAAAAGAAAACACTGCGTTGTCTGCAGTGTAGCCTTTTAGCTCCAAAAGGGATTTAAAAGAGAAGTTAATTTTGACCCCTTAGTTTGTCACTGCAAAATAAGTTATAGTACCTGTGAGTGTCCTCCATGAATGCCAGATTTTAATGATGAAGCAGAGTCTCCCAAGGTTAAATTAGCACCCATGGTTCTTCCTAGAAAACACACTTAAACATAAATCAAATGTTTATACAGCTCAAGCATGCTCTTATAAATTATTTCACACAAGATCTAACTGCTCTAAATCAGGCTGTTGAAGTCACTGGTAGCATTTATATCCCCATGCCTTGGCAATCAAGGGCATCTGTTAGGCTGGAAGTAGCAGGCCTGGACAGCTCAGTTCTAATCTAAAGGTGCATCGAAGTTACAAGGTCACAAGAATTTGTATTCTACTTTTTTTGGTTGAAACATAACAAATTAAAAAAAAATAATTTCTTCAACTGCCAGCACAACACCTGGACTTCCCAGAATAAGCTAATAGTCTTCACCAGGGGTTGGACCTTTGGCATTTGTGCATGTGCAGAGATTCCAAACTGATTCTCCTCTTCACTCTTAGTTCAGCCCTTCCTTCTCCCACAGCATCCTTGCATTTAGTTACTTACCAGTCACCAAGGATGATTAGAAATCTTATCCAGGTTAGTAAAGAGGTAAAGGAGAGACACCAAATACTTCCTTCAGCCTTGGGTGTTTCTCATCAAAGAGATTGGCAGAGCAGAGAGATTTCTGTCTCTGCTGCTTTATTATGGGTGCTAGTGATTTTTCTGGCCTTAGTGAAGAGATTGCACAAACTAAAAGGCTACCCCTATAAATGGGGACACCTTGTTTTAAAGGATGGACAGAAGAAATCTCAGGATTGCCATCTCATTTTCAGGAAGCTGATACAACATTATAAGCCCCGTCTTGCCAAATCCAAATCACTGGCACCTACTCTTAGAGGCTGGACTGAATTTTTATTTTATTGCAATATGTGTTGCAAGAATCCAGCATAGGGTACAAAGCTGAACCCCTGTTTTTTTTTCTTCTTCCAAGGCAGAGCAGAGACTTCTCTGTGCAATGACCATAGGAAGTTGAAGGTCAAGAGGAAACCCTGACCAAAGGAAATACCTGAAAAACAGCTGCTTTCTTATTGCCAATCCACCTTCCTCCTGTTTCTTTCTTTTAAACAAAGTTAACAGATTTTCCCAAAGGGAATCACTCCCTGTTTTCATTTTCATAAATACTTCTGGGACCTATTCAAGGCCTACAAGCATTCTTGGAAATAAAAGGAACATCAAAAGCAGAGACTGCACAGGCTAGCTTCTCATGTTTGGAAAAATTAAAGCCACTAAACAATAGTTGAAAGATCAAATAGGAGGAAAGGAAGCCAAGGAAGTCTACAAAGGTACCTTCTTGCCAACGGGCACTGCCTCGGGACCAAAGCTTTATAATGGGCATTAAAAAAGTTTTGCATGCTCACATTTATGGTTTGTAAGCATTGCTGGTTCCACTGCAATAGCTTTATTTAGAACTCTGGTTGGTTGTTCTCTTGTTAATGCTCTGACTGTAACAGCAATAGAGGACTTCAACAGATCAGACAGACAGATGCAAAGGAAGGGTCTTTACCTGGTTGCGTTCCTGCAGAAGTCTGCAAACCCACCGGATGCTGGTTACCCAGTGCATTCAGAGCATTTTGGACAGTCCCAGCCTGGGGCACCGTCTGCACCACCACAGGACCCTGAGGCCTGAGATACTGTGGACCAGGAGCCGAAACTATTTGCAGGACACTGCCTGGTAGATGAAATTTAAGGCGGAAGAAATCACCGATTGCCTGCTGAAGTAAGACTAAGCCACTGATTTCTTACAATGCATCTTAGGAAAAAAACAACGTTGTCTTGGATTTAGGGGATTCATAGGACAAGACCCGGGGAAGAAGGCCTGTCCCTGAATTCACCAAGACTTTCCCTCCTATTTTTAGCAGAGGGGGTCTGACAAGGAATTTACACTTGAATAAAAACAGCCTGCATTCAACAGACAGAAGTAGTCAATAAATGCTCTTTCCAGTTTCTCCCTTCGTACACGATCTTTCTACCTGTTTCATATACACCTGAAATGAACCCTATGGAGAAAGAAAAATCCTGAGGGTGGGAAAACTCCGTTGATGTGTTCTTCAAAGCTGCCCACCTTGCAGTTGCAGAGGCTGTCCTGCCGTCAGCTGGCGAAGTTGGCTGTGAGACAGAGTGAATTTGTTCCCCTGGAACTGCAGCGTCACTGGCGTCTCCGGCTGTGTGATCCGGCCCTGTGCCCCTGCAATGGAAGCCAGCTGGGCTATTTTGACCACTTCACCACCTGGGGGAGAGGGTGGAAGCACCCGTGAAGAAGGGGAGGGTGAGTGGACCTTTTCCCAAACATTCCCTGTTTTCCTTTCACTGTGGTTAGTAAAACATGGCCCACATGCAGAGATGTACAGAATGCAGAGGTGGGAAGGGTGGGAGGAGGAAAGTGTCATTCAGAAGTTCCACAGGTACTGCTTTGATACAGGTGGTGGACAAACTGCATTTATTTGGTTTCTTTTAAATGCAGAACATGGGTTGTTTGGGCAGGGAGATGGCAGAGATCTTTCCACTTTCACAGGTAACAAGCGTGACCTAGAAAAACTCATGTGACACTTTGGAGAGAGCAGAAAAGTCCTTAAGGTCAGACCTCTACCACCTTTTCAAAAGCAAAATATAACAAAGTTCAAGAGAGGCTAAGAGGTTTGCAGGAATTAGCAGTGCAGGGGGCACATTGAATAATTCACTGGGTTATTTTTTTAGGGTTTTGCAAAGTTTGGGTTTGGAGATCAATTTGAAGCAGATTCATTAGACCTCCAAATCATGTTTAAGGGTGATTTGAAAGGACTAGATTTTCGAAATTGATTTGAATCGTCCAATTAGCAATTATTCATTTTCTGCTGTGGCTAGTGACCTCATTCAGCCACAGCCAAAACAACAGAGATTCATAGAATATATTTTTCAATGTACTGAAGATACCTTTCATAGACACCTTCTAATTAAGAATTTAAGAATTAAGAATGGCTAGAAGTGACAAATAGATATTTTTTTTAGTTGCCTCTTCTTACAATACAAACATGAAGTTTAGGCTCTGTTCACAAGAAGCTAAAAGCTTCAGTCATAAAATCATTTCAGGTCAACTGGAAAAAAATGATTTTTAATGCCTGGAGACCCTCATCTATGTTCCAGACTTAAAATCTCCCAAGTTTTGGAGGTGAGCATGAAATGTTTTGCTTTTTCAAAGGCAGTGGATTCCCCCAGGGATTAAAACATTAGTACATCAGTGCTCAGGAGTCTCTAGATGTGCTAAAAGTGCATCTACAATTGGAAATAAACAGCCTTAACCTCTTCCTAGCCCAGTGTCCCGTTCGTCCCTAACACTTACGTAGGATGCTTCTACCCATCAGAGGCATTATTTAGCAGGACGTGGTTAGTGTTCTCAAAAAAGAAAGAATTAAATTAGGAAGAGGAAATGTTTTTCTTTCCAAAAAAAAGTTTCCAGGTTCAAAGGAAGTCTGGCCAAGAGAACAAGCATGCAGAAATGAGGAGATTAAGTTGACACCACTAATGTATGTTCACAGCAATTTTTGGAGTTGTTTTTTTCTTATCTAAATGTTACACTTAAAAAAAAACCTCTTTGTCAAATAAGCAATGTAACATGGTGAGCAAGGTAAGTCCAAGGGGAAGAAAGGAGGGGAAAGGACCAAACCAAGCCACCATTCAAATATATATATATACATATCCCTGTACACATTTTAGGGTGCCTAATAACTTAACCTCAGGGAAGCTTTGGAAAAAAAGAAGAAAGAGAGAAGGCAGTGGGAGAAATCTGGGAAGCAGGGCAGAGGGGCACTTACTAGGTAACCGGGCCTGTGCCTGAGAGGTTAACACAAGCCTCTGAGGCAGGACACTCTGTTGGATGGTGTGTGGGGGGGCCTGTGGCTGGGCCTGCCCTAGCTGGAGGCCTTGGGTGGTAGCCTGGCCCCGCAGTTTCACAGGATGGGCCGGGCTAGTTGCTGTGGTGAAGGTCATTGCTGGCTGATGTCTTGGAGGAGGAAGAGGAAGAGGAAGAGGAGGAGGTGGAGGAGCACTGGAGGAAGACGGGGCTGTCTGCAACTGAGGTGCTGCTGCAGCAGAGGAGACGGCGGCGGTTGCTGCAATCAATAAGGTCGGGGGGGTGCAAGTGGTTAGAGTCGGTCCTTTTTGTTTAAAGGGTTAAGCAATGGAGAATTAAAAAAAAGCAATCACAGTTTCAAATGTTATGGCCTGAGTACAGACATACTGCCTAAAAGAAAAATCCAGTGATATTCAGGAGCTTATATCATGTCACTGAGATTGAGACTGTAATTCTTTGCTTGAATTAAACTTAATTGCATGCTCGCGCACGCAACTTTGGCTGCATAGCCTTAATGGACCACACTGGTTTGCTTCAAAAGCCTTGAATGCTTTCCAATGTGAAGTTCTTAAACTGTATCTAAAGGCAGCCATTGTACGATAAAAAATGGAGGTGCCCTGAAGAAGTAGCTTTGCTATGCCATCCTAACCACTTACCGAATACGAGACCCCACAGACACACCCTGGAAAGTGCTCTTTCAGCTCGAATTGAAACACATTACATGTTAAAGAACCACAATTTTAGGCTTCCAAGAGCCAGTTCAGGGCAGTCAGAAAATCCTAGACACAACTTGTTTGAGTTCTTCCCTCTGGATGGTGCTACAGGGTATTACATACCAAAACAACCAGACTCAGGGACAGTTTTTAACTTTGTGCTATCATTCACCTTAATACCTGACTCATGCTATATGACAGGACACAAAGTGCGAAGAACTCGAAATTAACCTAGAAGTACTGTCTAAGATATATACATACAGTGGTGCCTCACAAGACGAGATTAATCCATTCCGGAAAAACGCTCTTAACGCGAAATGCTTGTAAAGAGAAACACAGTTTCCCATAGGAAACAATGGAAAGTCAGATAATCCATTCCATACCTCCAAAAATATTCACCAAAAAATCATTTTCAATGGAATTTGAGGTAGAAATTATTGTCCCTAACATCTGAAACAAGTA
>JANHZU010007701.1:56317-69175 GCA_032468055.1 Acrochordus granulatus | reverse complement strand
GCTCTCCCTGGAGCCCATCCTCAGAGTGTAAAAAACACCACAACACATAACAAGATAAAAATGAACACAAACAGCTCAGGGCATTAAAGCTGTATCTTTTGACAATAACCCGGAGCAAATCATTGTTATGGAAAAAAATTGGGAGCCACATCTTTGCTACTTTCCAGAAATCATTTGGCATCTACGTGAACACTTCTTTCTGAAGAACAAGTAAGCCTAACCTCCGTGCTTTTCCTTGAACAAACCATAATTTAACTTCCACTCTCTTCCTTGAACAAACCATGACTTAACAAAATCCAAATCTTGACTGCATAAAGTCAGTCCATCAAGATTCTTTCAACAAACCATGGTTTAAGAAAGCCCAATCCTTCCCCTTGGCTGGGAAATTCTGAGAGTTTCCCAGAAACTTCAAGTTGCCAAAGTTGAACACTGGTTTTGTATGACACATGAATTCAGTCAGTATGAGACAACCTTGGAGAGCTACCTCAGTTCACAACTAAATGGATTATGCTGAAAGCTTTTAGTTGGAGAACTGGAGCAAAAGCTGCACACATAAACCAAAACTGCTGTAATCCTGCCAACAGACATGAGCTAATAAAACAGTCTACCTGTCTTTTCATTCTTAGTTCTCGGTGGGTACCGATATAGAGCAGGATTTTCAGCCCAGGGCACCAACGTTTGAACTCAACCTCCCATTTTAGAATGTTACAACTTCGGACCACCACAAGGTGAGGACCCCAATCACCTGAAAAAGAAGCCAAAGAAGAGGTGCCAACAATCAGTGCCTGTATGGAAATTCCTCCTGTGCCATCTGACTTATTTACTCTTTGTAAACTTTATTTTACATAGAGCTTACCCTCATTACATGCCAGGTGTGCAAAGAAGGCAATGATCTGCACTGTTTTCCCAAGGCCAGCTTCATCGGCCAAGATGCCATTCAAGTTCTTCTTGTACAACTTGGCCAACCAATCTAAGCCAATCTTCTGATATTCCCGAAGAGAGCCATACAAGAGGGGAGGAGTGTTATATTTAACCTGTAAGAAGATGTGTGATTACTTTTTCTTCTTTCTGACATTCAGCTGCTCTCTTCATTAATTCACTATACAGTTTATAATAAACTTCCCAGTCAAACAATAACTTGGTTTTTTTTCTACAGACTGGTACAGGTAATCCTCGACTTATGACCAGTCGCTTAGTGATTGAAGTTATGATGCCCCCCCAAATCTATTACAAGCTTTCCCCCCATCCCTTCTTTTAATCTTTCTAAGTGAGAGGAACCTCCTCTTCTGAGCTTGTAGCAAAGAACTCTTTGAATACAGTTCAACATATACCACTCATGAAATAAATGTAAGTACACACAGATGTATTTACCGCAGTTGTGATCCGGGCACTGCCTTTCGGCAAGAGGGCTTCTGCTGTAGCTGCCACTTCTGCTATATCTCGCCCATGTTTTTTGCTGGGTATCATCCTTTCAGCCCCCTTGTATTGTTCAATACTGAGGAGGGAGTCGATTGAGATCACCTCTTTTTGAAGGATTTCCCTTTCAGTTAGGTGGTCTTCCATTTCTGAACAAAGAATATTTTTTTAAAAAAATCTGACAAGTGGGACCTTTGCAGAAATATTTGATAGGCTCATCTCCTTTGGGAAACCTTGACATCCATGGCTGAGGATGCAAGAGAAAAGTGAGATAAGAACCATTTTATTTGCAAGAAAACACCCAGAAGTCTTGTAGGGGTTGCCAGCAGTATCCTAAAATTGTTTTACTGAAGACAGCTAGTGATTATAAAATTATTAATCATGGTGATTTTGTGAGATTTTATTCACTAATTATACAGTACACATGTATATATGTATTTGGGGCCCCTGGCCAAGTTGATGGACCACTCCAATTACAGATATCTAGAAGGCAATATTTTCCATTGGCATACAATTTAGCCAAAATGAAAACAAATTAGGCTTACATACAAAACTCCTGCTTAAACTTATCAGGTAACTGTAAGCAAACCTTTATCACAGCAAAGCTGAAAATCCACGATATTGTGAAAAACTTCAGTGATGAGGGAATTTTGGAAGTCAGAAGTTTTCAGAGCAAATGTATAATGTTGCCATTTGGGAGTCTCAATAAAAGCCACTCTCAGTCACCTTTACTCCCATGCTCTCCACATCACAAAGGCAAACCAAAGAGGTAATAGATCCCAGCTCCCTTGGGAGGGATTGTTTTAATGAGTGCTAAATACTAGCCCCTGAATATCTCGAAATATCCCCTGAATATCTCAAAATTCCATATAAATGCCAAGTACTATATTAGTGTGGATGACTAAGATAAATCTAAACAAATCTGCCACTCTATGTTCAAGTTGGTACCTCATATAAAAGCATTTGGAAAGGAAATATACCTTCTTCACTCGTCTCTTCTTCTGGTTTCGGATGGGGCCAGTGAAAGTTCTCAGCAAAGGCACCTTCATACATCTTCATCAAATCATCCAAAGGCAGTTCAGCTACAAATGAGACAGGGAAAAGATTGATTTTGCTTGTGGGAAGCTGGAAGGGAAAATTGCAAATAACAATCTCGCAATGTAGGACTCTGCAACTATTGTGAATGTGAACTAGTTGTCAAGTACCCAGACTGCAATCACATGACCAGGAGAATACTGGGACAGCCAGAACTTCCAAGGACTGGTTGTAACCATCACTCATTCAATACCGTCATAACTTCAGTTGCTGAATGAATGATTGTTAACATGATCGTTAATATGAATGATCTATTCAGAAGCCCTTGTGCTCACCTTCTTTGGCCAACGTGGCCAGCTCCATCTGATGATTGATATTCCCTTCTTTAGCTTCCTGCTCTTCAATTGTTTCCTCTTCATCTTCCACTGAAAGAAAATGTCAGACCCACAGGTCAAGCCAAGGAGAGGAAGGAATATGTATAAACTAGAATATTCTATTTGTCTGTGGGAACTTCTATGCAAATGACATGTACATACACACATACATACTTCTGCATTTACCTACAGTGTGTTCTCTCATTTAATGGACTAGTTACTTGATGATACCATTTTGGGTGGGTGGGCATTGCAGTGTTCTCCCTTAAAGCCTGGCTAGTGGATACTGACCTAAATTTTAATAATTTCTTGCTATTGTATCATTTCATACTACACTATATAGTTCAGATCGTTACCACAATGGAATAGCTGAAATATTTACTTCTAGAAGGATATTTCTAAAATTAGTTGAGAAACTCCAATGAGGATTAACAGAGGCATTATTTCAAGCTAAATAAACCAGCCACACTAGAATTGAGAAGCCATAGAAATGGTTGAATTTTGATTGGGATGAAAATAAAAAACTATTAAGAGGGAAAATAGTAAAACAGAATCCCAAATTGGAGCAATTCATACCGTAACTTTTGCTCCAAGTTTCACATCTTCTACCACATTGACAGAACAACACTAAGAGCTGAGAAGAAAAGAGTGGAACACAAGACCACACATAACTGACCTTCATCATCTGTTAAAGATGAACTTGCTTTTCTCTTTCTCCTAGATGACCACGAACCCTACAAAATGAATTATCTGTTTTTGAAGTGTTCTAAACTTCTAAAACCTATCATTTTCGTCAAATGCATTATTTCCTGTTTATTTCCTCAAAACAACAGAATGAGACCAGTCTTCTCAGGACCATGCAGAAGATGAAAGGGAGTATCTCCACCAGGGTCCACAGAAAACAGTTGCCAACCAGAGCAGACATTAATGAAAGAGATCAACCTCTAGGTAACCTGGTGTAAAGGAGATTCCTTCTTCAAAGGTTATATGAATGAAAACCAACCAACAATGGCTTTATATTATACACCAGGCTGCCCATTACAACTGCCCATCTTTACACTATATTCCTTACATATGAGAAAGCTGTCTATTGGCAATGGATCTATTGCTATCTACTACTTTCTATTGCAAGTAGATCTACTATTATTTCCTATAATTCCAGAGAAACTATAATTTCAATAATAGTAAAACACACACTACTATACACCCAGAATTGTCAACAGGGAGATGGGAATAAAAATCCCTTACCAAGTTGTTTTCTTTTTCCAGAAGAATATCTTCTAAATGTCTCTTATCTTTACCTGTAAAAAACAGTTAGCTTTTATGCATCTTCTAAGTCACTCAAATGTGTTATGTTAGCATGCAAATTTAGCCAGAAGCAAGAAAATTCAGGGGAAAGTTAATGTTACATATTCCCATACAGTAAACAGGATTGGATCAAGATTTTAAAGAGGGCAGAAGGCAATACTGTTTGCATGATGGATAATAAGATGGACAGTACACAACCTGGGCATCAAAGATGTCAAATACAGGTTCCAGATTATAACAGCTTTTTCATGGTTCATGTACCTAGACAGACAATGCCCCTGCAACTCTGGACACACAGAAACAACAGAGGATGTCCTTCTCCAATGTCTATACTACTGTATTCATTATTTTAGAGTGGTCTGTACTGTGACAGGTTTAGCCTGTCAATATTTATGTTCCCCCGCACCAATCTAATACTCTTACCCTTCTTTTAGATTTTTGTTTTTATATATACTTTTTGCTTTTATTATTTTTTAAAAAGCTAATGTTTAGCTATTATAATTATTTCTATTATAAAATCTGATGTTCTTTTTTATCTTTTTTACTGACGATGCCCCATTTTCCTTATGCTGATTTTTGACGATAATAAATATTTTATTTACTTTGGTTTGCGTGAAATGGAAGTAAAGATCCAATTCAGAGTTTGCAGGAATTCATGACTGGGTATAACAGGAACATTTTTGGACATAACCAGTTCCATTTTCATTTAATTATTGCAATTTCCCTCCTATATAGTTGGCCATTATATGCAACCATAATACTAACACTTGCTCTTGATACAATCAAAATAAAGTCTTTTGCTATGAAGCCACCCAATATCTTCCTGAAAATCAGTTTGAGCTTACTAGTTCAGAATACAGCATGGGGAACCAGGTATTGTAACCAGGTATTATATTAGTGTTTACCCACTGCAAACAGGTTTTAGTCTGAGTTTAAAAAGTGAAGCCCAAACAATTTAGCACCACTTGTAAAATCATATCTAATAAAACTACGAAACAATTAAATTTGCCCAAAAGTTAAAAATAACAATATGCTAGGATGAAGAGACAATAGGAATAATGCAGCCTAGGAGAATCTGACAATTTTAAAAGTGTTGTTTTAAAAGACACTGTAATTCTGAGCAAGAATCTGCTTCCTGGTCTGCAATATTGCAACCTCATTTGCAGCAAATGACAGCAAAATTACCTTTCTTTGCACGCCTTTTTAAATTTAATGCTTTTCTCCTTTTCTCTTGAAATTCGATCTGCAGCTTTATTTCTACCACCTAAAAGTCAGACCAGAAATATATTTACCTGACGTGGACATACACGGGTATCACAAGAGAAGCTGTTTATTTATTATTTATTGTTCCACCCTACTGAGGAGCCAATTTCATCCAAAATCACCAGAATATCGTCCCAGGGAACATTTTTCCCCCAGCTTGAATGTTTTCAAAACTGACTAGCAAAGAAAGACAAGTATTACCTGTTCAATGTTAGACCAGAAATATTCTATTTCTCTAGCAATTGTTGCAGCAATGCGCCGTAGCTTGGTTTTCTCTTCCTTCTTAGCCCTCTGTGCATTGAGGTGCTTCTCTTCATGGTAGCGAGCCACTGTCCTGACCATCTAATAAAACATTTGAAAAGGATTGTTAGTCAACAGGATCTTCTATCCAATTTATTACAGCTCTGGCTCATATAGCAACTTTTTGCATTAATAATTAAGTTTTAGAAAGCTCCCATATGTATAGGCTTATCCAACCCAGAACTATCTGTTGTGGCTTCCTTCAAATCAGCACATCCCATCTATCTAAACTTTAATTTCCAGAATTCCTCAATTCCCATGACTGTTGCTAGATAAGGAATTTGGGGAATTGAATTAAGGAATTACAAATGGCGATCATTAAGACCTTCTTGGCAGTGGCCATCTTCCACCTTCTTTCTTGGGCAAAATCTGTTGCCATCCACTGCATCTCTTCCAGGAGATAATCCCACTGAGATTTGGGCCTGGGGGCCTCCTGAAGTTTGGGTAGTCGTCTCAGGGACCACAAGCCTTCTTTTCTCAGCTCTGCTATGCGTTGGTGGACTTGGTTTTCCTTTTTGAAGCAAAGAAGCAAAAACAATGAGTAGATGGCCAAGGCTTCCGCAGGTGATATTAAAAGATGCAGGGAGCTTGAAGGATTCATTACAGAGCAAATGTATTAAATGAGTTTCTGCCAGCTCCAATCCTAAACCTGGAATACATACATATTCTTGTGGTGAGTTCAGGAAGCTTATGTGCCACCTGCCCCTGCAAAACTTCAGTATATAAAATTACTTCTGGGCTTGCCTAAAAGGGGGGTAGTTGAGTGCTGTTAACAAAATTATGACATCGTCCTTCTGGTTCATTACCAGTAAGGCAGAGAATTCTGAAGCACAACAGAAAGTAAGTGGGAAAAAATCCAGATTGTATCATGTGTTAATTCAGATTTTAAAAATAAAAACCAATTACAAATGCTTCAGGCCAGACTGTTCCAGAATGGTACCAGCATCATGGAAGATGATCAGACTCTTCCCAAAAAGGTTAGCAGAGCTGTATCAACTAGAAACAGATTCCTGCCTCAAAGTAGTCATACTGGTAGTCCTTGACTTACAACTGTTAGCTTCGTAACCACTGGAAGATACAACAGCACTGAAAAAAGTGATTTATGACCAGTCCTTGCACTTACAACTGTTGCTGCATCTTCATGGTAACATGATCAATACTTGGGCGCTTGGCAACCAGCATTTATTTACAATAGTTGCAGCATCCTGGGGTCATGGGATTGCCATTTGTGACCTTTCCAGACCGGTTTCTGACAAGCAAAGTCAATGGCGGAAGCTGGATTTGCTTGCCAACTGTATGATTCACTTAACAACCGAGGCAAAAAAGATTGGATGCAATTCACTTGCTTACTAATGGAAATTCCAGTCCCCATTGAGATCATAAGTCAAGGACTACCTGCCTTCAAAACATTATGCACACCACTAGCATCTTGTTCTGACATCAGATGAGATTGGAAAATTCTCACCAACTTAACTTGCTCAGCCAACTTCTCGTGTGCGCTGTCCTGGGGCAGAGCTGCAGCGGTGTTCTGTGCTGTGTTCTGGGTTTTGGGTGCTGCTGCTACTGCTACTGCTACTGCTAACCCAGGGGGTTTGGAGGCAACAGGAGAGGCTGATTTATTTGTTCCTGGTGAGGATCGGCTGGGTTGGGTTGAATGTGTAGCTTGTGGTGCAGGATTGGAAACAGATGATGGTGGACTGCTTGAGGTAGGAGGAACCACACTTGCTGAAAGACGCTGAGAGTTTTGGTTTGAGTCTGATGAGGCCCGGGCCAGAGTTGGGATCTGCAAAGAAAATGCATAAATTTGAATACAAGATTAGAATAACAAATAGCTTCAAGCGACACACCACTGATATTCTGCATTAGAGTGCCAGTCAAACAGAAAATAAATATCCAAATTCACCCTTGTTGAAAGGAAGCATTACTGCTCTGGCCTTGAATCTGAACAGTTGACAGTCCATGCCTAAGTTAGTTGTCACACACAATGAGCTCTCTAGTTATGAAGGGAAGAATGTGCATGGTAACGCAACTGTACAGTTCAGAAATAAATACAGGGGCTTATGCCACCCCAAATCCACTCTTACAATTCTTCCTAAAAGGGATAGTTGACCAAGAATCAAGTATGCTAGATAAACTTTGCCTTCAATACTGTTTCCAAGAGAAGCACTTTAGATATAACCCCACAGAAGTGCAAGGTTACTCATATTACTATCTTTTAAAAAAGGATTATGCAAAAGGAATATGTTCTTCTTTGGAACAAATTTTCAACAAAATGCCAATTTACTGTATCTACCTACCTGCTGTTGGGAAGAAGTTTGAGAGGGCACAACTTGGGACGTCATCTGTCCCGACCCATGCGCTGTCGGTTGCATTTGTGGCTGAGCTGGTGCTTGAACCTGGCCATGTGACACAGCAGCTGCTGCAGCAGAAGTGACAGAAATGCCCTGGGCCTGAGCCTTCACGTGAATTGCCACTTGTTGTGCTGGAAGCTCATTCATCTGAGTTGCCTGCGGTGCCAGCTGCAGTGTTGGTGGAAGAGGAGTGATGGGCACATTGGTTGACTGCAGTCTACCAGGTAGCTGAGGAGGAGGGGTATGGAGGCTGGCTGCATTCTGCACTGGAGGACCTTTGGAAGGATCGTATTGCTGATGGTTTTGCTTCTGTCCTGTCAGTTGCACTGTTTGAGGGGTGGGGGGCATTCCACCTATAAAGCAAAGGAAAATAAATTAAGGGGACAAAGGTCAAAAACTTATATTTGTAGCATGCCAGAGCATGATGAGGACATAAACAGTTTATCTTCTTACTTACTTGGCCACTCGCTTAAGCAAGATCAGTTAAATAAACATCTTCATGAACTGGTAAATTCAAAATCACTGGGGAATCTCAGCAAGGCAAGCAATCAATACTACTTGACTGTGCATCGAATTAGAAGACTTTGCATAGTGAATCAACACACATAAAGCAAACTTCATTAGGAATTAAGTAATTAAATGTTCTACAGCTTAAGAAATGTTGACAGTAGTTACAAAACAAAACAAAAACACACTGTAGAAATGTATGCACTAAGGTCCATTAAAAAGAAAAAAAAACTACCAGGGCTCCAGAATAAATTATTTTGGCCTTAATTCGCATGACTGGTTTTTCCATGCCCGCATGCATCACTTGAGCTCATTTCCCAGCTCTTTTCATACGAACAAGCCACTTTACACCAAACATTAATTTGCAATGGGGTGGGGGCAGAACCAGAGAGCTAAAAAAAAAAGATAAATTCTAGGAGGTTTCTGTTTCCCCCACCCCCTTGCTAAATTAATCTGCGGCTGGCATGTGGCAACACAGTACCTTGTGCAGTTGGCATAAGCTGTTGAAGAGGGACTCCTGAAGCCACGCCCGGATGCTGAAAAACCATCCCATGACGGCCCACTTCAATTCGGGGTCTCTTAGACGAATCTGGTGATATTCAAATTCCATTTATGGCAGGATAAGAGCACAAGGGGTTCATGTTATATGGTTTACAATGGTGCTCCTGTGAGTTTTTACAACTAGCTCTGCTATCTACAAGCCTACCAGGAAGGTTGGGCCCTAAAAGATAGCTTAGAAATATTGTGATGGGGTTTTTTTTAATTAAATACTATGAAAGTGCGGTGCCGTTGCAGATGTTGCTTCTCAAATATGGCTGTCAGAGGAGAACATGTCACGGATGGGACCTTCCATTGCAACCGACTGGCCAAATGTTTTGGCACCATGACCAAGCTGAGTAAAGAGGTTTAAAGAAGTGCAAATTGAAACGTCTTTGGGTTGAGACCCTAAAAAAGGGACCATAAAAGTTCTGCTGAAGGAGGAGACCATACCTGCTGATGAAAGTGCTTGTTGTCTCTTAAAGGCTTCAATTTCTATGGTATTCACAGTTCCCGTTACTGGAGTCCCTGCATGCACCTGCTATTGTAAAACAAAATAGGAAAATCAAAAGTCTGTTGAAGGCAGTTTTCTTAAGGGCAGTTTACCATTGTTTTTAACAAGTCTCTAATGAAGGAATATGAGCTTATTTTTATTTTCAAGGATTATAGTTTGCCTTTGCATTCATTTTCTAATGATCCTTTCAATCACAAAGACTAAATCTACAAAAACAAGATGTAGGGTTGGAGATCTCATACCTAATAACTAAGAAATATGCAAAATGCTTCCTTTCTCAACTTAAATCTCTCACCTTCTTGCTTCTACCATTACATTATAATCAATCAAGCATTTATTTGGCATTACAAACCAATCCATCAAGAACTCAATGCATGTCATATGACATGTGTGACTTTCTCCAAAACGCAATACAGTTTCCTCTCCCTATTTCTCACATCAATAAGCATGCAACTGACATTACCTTCCAGTTCCCAATTTCTCTGTAGAAGAAACCTTAAGCAATTTGCTATTACAGTGTTATTGAAATAATTTTATGTACATAGGATTCACTCCAATTTCAATGTAAGTTCCTGCCCTATTAATGTTTTTTTTTCTTCTAAACCACTGTCATTTGGTCTCCAATATGTTCAGCCATGAAGTCTATGTATTGTCATTTCTTTGGCAATAAACACTGACATTTTTATAAGTGGAGTGGGATTTTGCATTAGAAGAGTGGGATGAATACATCAGTGGAGATTAAATGTCCATCCTGCCCCGAATTTTCATTTTTCCAACAAGCAGTTAAAAGAATCTACTTAATACTTTGCAGACCTAGACATTTATCTTTATTGAACCAATAAAAACATAAAGAAATGCTTGTATCTCTTTGAATCGCTGCTCCAGATAACAAGGCTTACAAATTTGGGAGCCCATCATCCCTGTAGTAACTATTAGATTTGTATGTAGCTTTATAAACTCATTTATTTAGCACATTTCTAGGCTGCCCAACCCATAACTCTGGGCAACACTGGGGGAAAACATGTATTTTTTAAAACCCATAGCAGCCATATTAAAGTTGCATTATGCACTAGAGAATTTAGCAAGGGATTAGATTACTGATCTCCAATGGTCTTACTGAGCCTCTTTCAGACCCACTGAAAACCAGTATTTGGTCACTCCAGGAATTATATGAACCTTAGGAGAGCATATCACATCTTTCTTTTCCCTTTGTAAAGGAGAAAAAGACTAATCAGAGCTCAGATGCTTCTGAATTCTGGAAGCAATGGCTAAACAGAGAAAAGCAATACTGCCTAAAATTTCTATTAATTTTATTAAAAAATATTCACATAGCCACCCATCTTATAACAAACTCTGGGTGGCTCCAATCAAAAATTACAACAACATAAAAACCATATTAAAACTATTAAAAATAAATACATAAAATAAAAAACATGGTGCCAACTCACGCTAGGTTCCTCAGGGTGACATTTTTAAAATGTCTAGAGGCTACATGTGACATTTTAAAAATGTCTTTTTAATTAAAAAATATCTAAGGTAGAAACATCTATTTATTTAAAACATTTTGTGGATCCCAGACGACCCATAGGGATGATGGACCAGCGCTGGGGGAACGCAGAACTCATCTGCTGGGAAATGGATGAAATGAATATTTTATGCCTGGTCACACTTGTGGACAGGCAAATGTCTCATTATAGTCTTTTTGTGAGTACTCAGTTATGCTTTCAAAATTCCAAATATCTCTCTGGCCTAAGAGCAAACAAGAGTAGAGAACTTCATTATCTAAAATCTAAATGCCAAAAGTATCCATCTCCTGTTGTAGAAAGAAAGGAAACTCCTGGTTCCTTCTTGTTAACACTCAACCATGATTTGTTATTAGTACCGAATGAACATATTATTTACACACTTGCCATAAACCCCATGCTCACTTCATAACATTTACAATTAACCCAGCAATCCTGAAATGCATAGATTTGGCAATAAATTAGCATACCTTTGGTCTGTATGTTTATAAAATGTGTTAGCTCAACCTGGAGCAGAAAGGAGGAAAGCATGGTTGCAAACCTGTCATTTTTGTATGTTAGCATTTGAAGACAGCCACCACTCCCCAAAAGAATGTTTAGAAAGAATCCACAGACAGAGACCCACAGTTACCAGGTAAAACATACAAGGGAACCAAAGGACAAGCAAACCAAAGTGGAACACATCAAAAGCTGAAAGTTAATGAAATAAGCCAGCAACTTTGAGACAAGATAAATTAAAAAAAAAACTTCCTTGGTATCCCGTGAACACTCATGCATTTGAAAAGTTTAAATGTTTTACTGCTCATTTGTATAAAATGAGAAGGGATGGGCTCTTGGGGGGAAAAAACAGATTTCACTTTCAAATACCAAATCTTGACTGAGGAAAAATAATGATCACCATTATCATCTGGGATGAAACTATGAGTTTAAATCCATTGAAAAAGTACCTGAAACGGTTGCTGCTGAGTTGAAAAAGCAGCAGAAACATTTGGAGGAAGCTGGGTTGCTATTGCAACAGGAGTACCAGTCTGCCCATCCTTTCCTGTCACAACCTTTACCTGAGAAGATATTTTGGGGAAAAACAAAAAAGGGAAATCATTTTCTTTCATTCTCTCTCTTTTTTTCTTCAAAAAAAATCTGATCAACACATCCCACTTTGCATTACAGCAATGGGGTAGAGAACAAAAGGCCCATCCGTGTAATTTCATTTAACCCTGATTTTTTTTTAGAGTTCTCCTTTTTTGTTATAGCAAAACAGAGTGAGGGACAAACTAGTGGCATTTTTTTCTTGCCATGCAAAGGTCTATATTGAAATTGAATGTAGACATTAGTGTGGGATAACGTCTGAGATTTTGGCTTTCTTACAAACAACAAAATTAGCATGACAGACAGTTCACACTCAGAAAAGCCCCAGACATTTATTAAGCAATGAGCATATACCTCTATACCTCCCAATCCCCCCATCCTGCCCTGCCAACCACCATTCCCATAATGATCAGCCCCACCTAGGCAAGTGATGAAGAGCATTGCTTTAGCTTAGCAGAAGATGATGAAGAAGAGAAGAACATTACAAATACAAAGGAGAGAAGAGACGCTGGAATGCCTTATATGTCAAAGTTTCACACAGTATCATTTTCTGGTCACAAAAGTCACATTTGACCTATGTCCCTGTGCTTATGCTGCCAACCTGCTAAAGAAGACTTCTCTTGCCTTGATTGAAAGTGAGGTTT
>JANHZU010007701.1:27700-49525 GCA_032468055.1 Acrochordus granulatus | reverse complement strand
ATCCAGATGCCTGCTTTTTAAACTTTTGTTGCGATGCAATTACCCTGGACGAGTGAGAGTCTTCACAGACATCTTCTCATTCTGTGAACTGGTTTTGGGAACTGAGACAGCCTTTGCATAAGATCCATCCAGAGAGAACACTTTTGTTCTTTTAAATCACACACTCATCGAAACAATTGCCCTTAATGCTAATTAATTAACAGCATTTCACTTTCTTTTCTGGTCCAAGCTTAATATTGACAGTCAACTCCTAAGCAAACCAATCACATTCTGATTTCTTTTTCTTGATGGGTTCCCAAGTTTAGAACATTCCCCGACCTTCCCTCAGATCAGCAAAACTACGGCAGCAGCATATGCCACCCGGACTACAAATAGTTTTTAAAAACCTTGCGGCGTAAGAAGCCTTTATTTTTCTTTTCGAAAGGAGCATTAAAAACACTTGGCGATTTTCTACAAAACGGAGACGAAGCTCAGACGCTCCAACCCAGAGCTTGTTTCATCCACATCACTGGGTCTGAGAGAAACTGGAAATAAAACATTTAAAAATATATACTGTTTCTACGAGAGGAAGACCCAAGTCCCAGAAGTCCTTATTACTTGGCTGAGCAGACAGTCACGGAAAGCTTCACAAGGAACACGCTGGCTGCTTTGAGACATCAAAAGGGACCAGTATTCTTAATGGCTTGTACTTATTCACAAGAGTCCGATAAATACTTATTTTTCTCTGACATGTTTCAACAAAATGACCTAATTTAGCCAACTTGTTTTTAAAAAAATTACTTTTATCAAGCACAATTAAAGCACTGGTTGTCTATGTACATCCTCATTCCCCCAGGTCGTCGTCTGTAGCAAAATTGCAAAAAACTGCAAAACTTTCTCAAAAAGGCAACTGGATTTTTATTAGTAGATGTAACTGGAAACGTTCCGTCTCCTATCCAGGAGACCTTCTCAATCCACGTGGCCATGGAAAAGCGCTCCTTGCCCCAGCTAGCCTGGCTCCCATTCTGCTGGGCAGAGAGAAACCAAAGCGCATGGCCGTTGCGTTGTCTTCTTTTCCCAGTCTGAGACGGACTCATCCGTCACTGAGAGAAGCTCGAGTTGCTGGCCAAAGCGACTTGGGTCAATGGCGTCAGGGTGCGCCTGGGTCGGGCCACTGCTGACCCCATCAGTCCGAGTTGTCTTCGCACCCATCGCTGCCTTCAGGATCAGACTGAAACAAACAAGCCAGACATTTTGATTCTTCCCAAAGACCCAACCCCGCGTAAGGCGATCTGCGCTATCGCGGCCGGATGCGCCGACCTTGGTTCCTTAGATTTGCGTTCTGCAGCCAAGCGGTTAAGACGGAAGGCTGGCAGCCTGAGCTCGAGGCCCAAGTGCCTCTGCGTAATGGGCTGGGCCCCCATTACTTGCTCCAGCTCCTGCCGACCTATAGGTCAAAAGCAAGTCGATCAATAGGTCCCCCCCCAATTTGGTGGGAAGGTAACAGCGCTCCGTGCGCCTCGGCGCAGTCCTGCCGGCCACGTGACTACAGAAGCGTCTTCGGACAACTCTGGCTCTTCTTTACCCCCCCTTTTTTTACCCTTTTTCTTCAACCACCTCATGGAAATGTCCATCAGGACCTCCCATCATGTTCCTCCCGTAACGAAAAATCCGTGGAGTAGACCGAACTGAGAACGAGGAACTGGCCCCAAGTGACCAGGCAGCTTCTACGGCTGAGTCAGGACTTGACTCTGCGTCTCCCCACCCCTGGCCTCGCCCCATCACCGTCGAGCCACCTTGGGCTGAGAAAGAGGGACCCTCACCTTCGAATCTCTGGGGTCCTCCTGCAACCTCGACGTGGTGGAATCGAACTGGTGGTTGCAGAGCGTCTCCAGCCAGTTCGTCATGGACTTCTCCTCCCTCTCCGTATTCACAATGGTGGGATAGATGTGCTGCTCCTTGAAAGCGGCGATCTTCTCCTCCTCTTCCGCCCACTCCAGGGCTTCGTGGAGCCCGTCGTCCCCAAACCGTTGATTGTAGCTCTCAAAGTGGACCCGTTCCAGAACCAGGCCCAGCCCAGGAGCTTTGGGAATGTCCACCTTCTCCTCCCCCCAGCTCTGTTCCACGACGGATCTGGCGGCGTAGCCCCTCGCGATGGCAATCACCAAGCCGATCATCTTCCGGATCTGGTGCATCATGAAGCTCTGTCCTTTCACTTTCACCACCGCAAACTCCAAGCCGCTCCTCACGAAGGGCTCTTCGCAGTACATTTCCATGATGTATCGCCTGGCGCTGGGGTCCCTGGGGCCCTTCTGGGAGGTGAAGTTGTGGAAGTTGTGGGTGCCCTTGTAGCAAGCCAGGAGGTCATTGACGGCCTTCCGCGTCTCGGCACTCAAGCGGTACGTCTCGTCCCGAGGAGCATGGTCCTTGTGCGCAAAGGCGAAAGTCGGCAGCATGTACGAGTAGGTCCGGGCATCGCATCTGTTCTTGGAATTGAACTTTCCAGTCACCCTTTTGAGACCTGTGTTGTTGGGTTTTTTCAACAGACAGAATTTTATTATTGAGGACAACGTCAGCTTTGGGTCAACGTGGCTTCACCGTGTGCCCGCAGTCGGACAGGACCCAGGAAGGCTAGGCGGTGCTCAGAGGCTCCGCTGGTGAGGAAAAACATTTCCTCGTCTCTGTTTCGGTTTGGCTGGCTGCGCAGGACTTCGCGCCCGTTCCGCCAGACGTGGGGATCGGGAGCCCGATCCCATACCCGAAATGAGCAACCACCAAGGTTCCTGCGTCTATCCGAGACTTCAGACCCTTACCTAAAATTCTGATGTGAGAAGGAAGATGCTCGTTAATTTTCTGTAAAATGTCTTCGATCATCCAGACCTTCAAGGAAACGATCTGTCCAGCCGCAGAAACGCCCTGCATTTTCCCAGAGAAAGAAATCAAGCAAAAACGAGGACTGGTTTGAGCAGCGCGGGGGAAAACGAGGCAGGAGTGGCACCCGTTGCAAAGACGCGCCCGAGCCACCTCTCAGGGAAAGCCCGCCGCTTGCTTGAGGACTCACGGGCTCGAAAGCAGGGAGCCGAGGGGGAAACGAGGCGAGGTCGCAGCACAAAGGCTCGGGCTGAGCAAGCGGACGAGGCGGTGCTCAGAGGCGCGGGGAGCTTTCTGGGTGGAAAATCTCCGCGGGGGTTTTGCAGTTTATTCCAGTTGCTCTAGGGACCCCGAAATTCCCCCTCTGGGCAATCCAGAGAGCAGGTGGAATAACCCGTTTCCGGATCAGCCTGCTTCGCGAGGGCAAGTTTGGCACGTTCGTTACACGGAAAGCCACAGCGGGGCTTCTCTCCAAATTCCTGAGCAATAACAACAGCAGCAACAACACAATGCATCTGTGTGGAACGGCTGGACGTTCGCAGGACGGGAGTGGCTGCATCTCAGGTCTCCCAGGCCATACCCAGAGAGCTGCTGAGGGTTGCTCAACTGCAGCGGGCTAGAAATACACGGAAGGGGAGACGGGCGCATCGATCTGCGAAAACGGAATGCAAGAAAGCCCACAGGATGATCCTCTGACCTCTGGAAAGGACGCACGTCAGAGAAAGCTCCCTCTCCAAAGTGCGCCCGCTCAGTGCATGCAGGTAGTCCTTGACTTATGACCGCCGCCGGGACTGGAATACTGCCGTTCAGCAGCCACACCGAGTTTTACAACCTTTTCTGCCACATCTGTTAAGTGAACCCCCAGGGTCATGAAGTGAATCATGTGGTCATTAAGCAAAACTGGCTTCCCCTGTTGACCCTGTGCAGGAAATCACACCCGGCAGTCGCGTGACCCCGGGATGGTGCCGTCGTCGTAAATATGAGCCAGCTGCCAAACACCCCGACGGCAGTCATGCGACTGCAGAGGTTGGTCGTGCGAGGATGGGTCGTAAGTCAAGAACTACCTGGATTTCCTTTTCAGCACTGTCGTAATTCCGAACCGTTCTTAAACGAATGGCCGTAAGTCCAGAACTATCTCCATTACCTTATCGGTCCTGGCACATCTCTGAAACGACATTTTCTTCATGTCTTCCCCATGGTTTTCCGGGATGCATCCGGACTGGATGAGGGCGGACACCAAGTCATCCTCAATTGTCCTGTACTGGGAATTCTTCACATTGCGCTGGGAGGGGAAAAAGGAGATGAATGTCTTCCACCCGTCCAAGCTCAGGGGATGAAAGGAGACTCTGTAGGATCCAGGAGACCATCCAAGGCAGTCTGACGCCGCTGGATCAGCCAACCCAGCTTCATCAAAAGAGCGACTTCAGCGCATCTTTAGAAGATTCGAACCTCTGCACAGAGCCGTTTCTCAACCTTGCCCACCTAAAGATGTGTGGACTTCAGTTCCCAGAATGCCCCGGCCAGCAGTTCTCCCACTGTCACCTTTACATCCCAAGACTGCATTCTGAGCCTCCTGCCCTGCCCGTTACCCAGCTGTGGGCTATGCAGTCTCTTACCTGACCACTCTCTTGGCCTCATCTCCCAAGGTCTTTCTCACATGCCATTAAAGCCGTCTCCTTTACCGGCTGAGAAACCAGGGAGGGTCCCTTCTTAGCCTCTTGCCTTACCCATTACCAGTTATGGGCTATGCGGTCCCTTATCTGACCGTTCCCTTGACTGGTCTCTTCGCTCAGCTTCCCAAGGTCTCCCCCCACCTCCCCGCCATGCCATCACATCCAGCCGCTCACCTGCATTCCATGGTACCCTTTCCCAGAATACACCAGCAACAACACAACTTTCTTCTTCGGGAACTTCTTGATCTCATCCTTGACTTCTTCTTCATTGTCCTTGAACTTTTTTGCATCATGTCCATTCTCCTCCTGCTTTCCAGGCTCCTCCTCTTCCCTGCCATCCTCATCCCTTGGCCTCTTTGCTAGGCTATTTTCCATCAGACCCAACTGCTCAGCCATCGTAAGACACTGGAAGAAATCGTGCCCAAAGCCCCCAGGAATGCAGATTAATGGAGGGACAGCTGCTTCGTTGCAATGCATAGGTGCAGTACGGGGGCAAAGACAGAACCCACAGATGAGGAGGGTGGATTGTAATCTGCTGTCCAGCCCTGCCTCCCATTCCTAACAGTCCTGGTAAAAAAAGGGGGTTTGAATGGAGGTGCAAGAACACAGAAGGAAACAGAGATTGGGAGGGAAGAGGAAAAATTCCTCTGCTGCCATCTAATGGCCACTGACAGTTTTGCCACCAAATCTGGCATCCTTCATCTCATTCATTGCTTGCTTTGCATCCGCAAATACAAATAACAACAACAAATGCCCCTGCTCAGAGCAGAAAAAGCAGAGGAACTGCTAAAAGAGCTTTCACGCCTCTGGAATACGGACTTTGCGTGGTTTGTACATAAAAATAAACGGGAGTGGGAGGGGTTCTAATGCTGAAAGGAAGCAGGAAGTGTTTTTGCACAGAAGAATCACTGATAACGGCTTGCACGCCCCTGGAATACGGACTCTGCGTCGCTTGTGCGCACAAGGAGAAACACAACGAACGCCCCCGTCTGCCGCTGAAAAGCGGGCAGGACTTTTTTGCACGGAAAACCGGCTCCGGGAGCTCGCACGCCATCGGAAGGCGGATTCTGCACGCCCTGGATCGACAAAGAGAGACTGAGAAGAGCCGGGGCGGAGAAGGTCCCGACGTCTTTCTGCCTCGAGCTGAAAAGCCGGCGACGCTTCTGCAAGAAGGGCTCGAGGGGCCCGGGCGCGCGGGGAGGACCGCTTCCGATCCCTCCAGTCTGCTCGCTTCGCTTCCACCTACCCGACTCCGGGGTGCGCTGCAGCGCCGAAGGTCCGCGGCTCTCCTCCAGGGTTCAGCGGCCGACCTGCTCGATCTCCAGCAAGCTGGCCAAGATCCGCCCGTTTGCCGAAGAGATCCAGGACCCGGGCGCCGCCGCCACCGCGCAGCGCTTCTCCATATCCCAGCCCTGACCCAAAAAGCACCAAAAATCCTCTTGGCCCCCCCAGGGATCCACCTCATTCCAGCAGGCGCCGGAGAAAAGAGAAGCGGACGCCCCTTGGCGGAGGAGACCCCTTCGCCAGCGCAAGCGGGGATTCAGACGGGCGCTCCACCCCGCTTCCCAACCCGGGACCACGTGGGAGTCGGAGTCAAACGAGGGAAAAGGGGAGGAATTATGGGATGGCCTACGGCAGGCGAAGAGGGACCAGCTTGAGTCGGCGGACCGTGCGCGGCGTTGCGCGATTGGGCCGCGCAGTGGGTGGAAATCCCGCCCGGGGGCGCCTGCTTGCAAATGCACCGTCTGCAGCGTTGGCCGTCGGCGGCTGCGCTCGTGTTTGGGGGGCGCCCCACGGCGAGCCGGGGTGTATTGCACCTGCTTTGCAAAGGGAGGGGAGGGTGCAGCCCGCGGGGTCCTTCACGGAGCAGGCGTGGCGGTTGTGCGAACGGGGCGCCGTCCCCGCGCGCGTGGCACGGGTGGGTTTGGAGGAAAGCCCCCTTCGCTGGTTTGCCAGGCTGGTGGGCGCTTGGTTTGCGGTTCAAAGGGGTGGTGCGTATCCAAGCCTTCCTTCGTGGGAACCGCGCTGCCGACGCGAAGTGGATCCTGAGCACTGAAGCGCTTGGGTGGCATCGGCGATGCGAGCTCACCTGACATCTCGGTTTATGTTGGGGGGCTTCAATAGGTAGGAGGAAGTCAGGGCTTGAGTTAGCCAAGAGTCCGGGGCCCGGTGGGAATATGTAGAATTGGGTTCCAATGTTTCAGATGTGTTTGCGTGTCCTTTGCTCCTTCTAGTGCACAATGTGTACATTAGACAGAGCCCTTCAGCAAGCCACGGGTGTATAAGCAGGGAGCAAACCCCGCTCCCTTTAAGCACTGATGATGTTAGCTAGTTGGGTAATGAAACGTCTGCAAGAAAAACAATCAAGCTCAGACAACCAGGGACCCCACGATTCTGTGATTCTTTGGATCTGTGCCAGCGCATCATGCAAACCCACTTAATTGTGGTTTATGCAATCCACCATTAAGGGCGAATCCAGATTTTTGTTTGGTGGGGCATATGCCGCCTTTTTCCTATCAAGGAGACTGCAAATGCAACTCCCATCATCTCTCAGGAGGCATCGGGGTTTAAGGGACCAGGATAGGCAACTAAAAACCAAGATGATAAACCATCTTTCCCGGCTTGAGGAATCCAAAATGGACTCTCCTCATTCAAGACCACCCTGTCTGAACTTCAAAAGTCTGGGGGAGCTACTGTGTATCACCACTAAAATAGTTTAGCCTCTCTATATCTGGATTCACCAGAGTTGGTTTTAAATTGCATTTATTAAAAGAGCAAAGTTAGTTTAATAGTAATTAGCAGCTAGAATTACTCCAACAGTGTGGCCCAACCTAGTGAAACATCTGAGGAACACATTTTTAAGAGGTGCTTTTTGGGGAGTGGGAATGGGTCTGCAATACGACTTTGATGGACCCCCGGGGGTTTTGCATTCATGGGCTTTTTGTCCTTAAAAATAACAGTATTCAAAATTATACTTCCTGTGGTTTTCAATATTGCCTTCCTATTTTTAGAGAGAGATAGAGAATAATAGTGTGTGTGTTGTTATCATACAAGTAGCCATGACACGTGGGCATATTTTAGCCGCTTTGCAGAGATGGCCTCTGTTTATTTTATTACAAGAAAAACCACAATAAGTAGAAGTAAATGGAGACTAAACATAACCTTTTTCAGCCTTTCTCGTCTTCCCAAGGTGTGTCATGCATTAAACAGAATCCAGCGGGCAGCACTTTTTTATGCCACAACGGAAAGGGGGAAAAATACGCTTCCTCCAATTCTTAAATAAAAATAAACTCTGAGCGATATTTTAAGCTCTGGGTTTCGAACGAAAGGGCTGGTGCCAAATTATCCTCCTGGAAACAACTGGCTGATCTCTGCTTGTTAAGACATTTAGGAAATGAAAAACGCAGAGGAGAATATTTAATGGGAAGTCAGTTAAACAAGAAGATAAAGGAAAAATTCTCCTGCTGACACTTGGCAGAAACCACCCGGAAAAGGAGTCAGACTAAAGTTAAAATTGATCCCCAAAGATTTGTTTTCGTTTGTTTGAAAAGGAGGGGAGATTAATGGAGGAGGGACGAATCCAAGTCAAAGGGTTCCTGGTTATGGGTACAGGTGATCCTTGACATACAACCATTCATTTAAGGACCCCTTGAAGTTACGACACTGAATAAAGTGACATAGCTGGTCCTCACAATTATGGCCATTGTAGTGCCCCCATGGTCACATCATCAAATTTGGGTGCTTGGCAACCAGGGTGCATTTATGATGGTCACAGCATCCCTGGGTTATGTGATCACCATCTACGATCTTCCCAGCTGGCTTCCAACAAACAAAGTCAATGGGGGATAACAAAGTTGCTTAACGACGGCACAATTCACTTAACCACCTCGGACAAAAAGGTCATACGATCGGGCGTGACTCACTTAATTTCTGGTCCCAGCTGTGGTTGTAAGTCGAGGACTACCTCTAGAGGAATCCACTTTCTTCCAACAAACAATTCAGAAAAAGGTGAGAAATGCTCTCCAACTCACCTTTTCAAGGTCAACCTTGTCCCAAGTTGGAAGCTCAGCAGGATCGGACGTGGCTCAGACCCCCCCTTAGAACATCTCGGGTTGTAGAAGCCAAAATATCCCATAAAAGGAGACCATGGTCAGCCCTTCCCGCCTTGCAGCCAAGAAGAAAGACCCAAAAAAGATTCGCCTGTGGCGTCCCTCCAAGGTGGCACCGACCTAAGAGCCATCCTAGAGCGGGGAGGGGCGAGTGGGGGGAGAAAAAAAGGCCAAAGCACCCCAAGAACGAAAAATCAAAACTTTATTTTCCTGAAGTTGGCATCATACAACGGAAAGCAGGGACACACTCGCGCGCAGAGTCACATGATGCTTTTCCGGGGGGGACCCCCCAAAAAAAGGGAAATCAAACGTACCTCTCCCAAACACGAAAGGCGCGGCAGCGAAGCTCGAAGGTTGGCGTGTTGGCATCTCGACCCGGACGCCGCGCGCGAAATGCCGAAACGGGGGCAAACCCGTATGCGAGGGGGAGCAGCCGAACGAGGCCCCCTCCGCCGTCGTCCCAGCCCCTCTTCGCCTTCAGCCTTCCCCATTCCTGACTTCTGCGGCTCAATAAATAGCTCCTCTCCCCACCCAACCACCCAACGGAACAAAAATCAACAATGTCTCATGCTACATGCAGTGAGTCTGAAAACAAAACGACAAAATAATAACAAAGTCACCAATATGGTGTTTTTTGTAAAAAACAAAAATGCCTTGCTTCTATTTTTTTTTCCTTAAATCCAAGCACAATGGCTAAATTTCAAGTATTGAGAAAACGTGCGTGTGTGTATGACGACCTCGGTAAATCCCTTCCTCCCTTCCTTTCTCTTTCCTTCCTTCCTTCTTTCTTTCTTTCTTCAATGAATAACATGGACAACTAAGATGCATTCAAGTCACTAAGGATAACTGGAAAGTCAGCGCTGAGTGGACTGTCGTAACACTGCGGGAAGGTCAGTTGGAAATCTACAGCCTCAGAGCAAGAACTGGCAACTTGGCAGACGGAAAAGATCATTTCAGCCGACGTTTCTCGCAAAGCAGGCGTGGTTTTTGAGTCCCGTAGCAGCAGGAACAGAAATCTCTTGAAATTTCAGATGATCGAACGATCCCCTTTCCGTGATTCTACGGTAATCCAGAGAACAGTACCAAAAGAAGAAGGGAAATAGCCAAAAGATGCAGAACTGAGCTGATTGAGTCAAGGAGAAAATGAAAGACGTGCGTTTTTAAAAGACCGGACACCTTGCAGGGGCTTTTTGTCAGAAGAAGAAGAAAAATAATAATGATTTATGGATTGAAAAAGATTAAGTAAGGAGATGGAGGGATTTCTGGAATAGTTAAGAAGGGGAGATGTTGGTTCTCTTCAGTGGGAAAAAGATACGACTTTATATTAACTCCCTTATCTCCTGAAGCCATCTTTTCCTCTAAGTCTTTTAAATTTATTTTAAGACTTAGGATCTGTTGGAAAGTAGATGAGAATCATCGACCTTAGTTTCTGTTTTTTTTTTCCTGACTTTTTTCCTCTTCCTTTCTTCTCTAATTACACGTATGTTTTTCTATGGATGGAAACATATATTGAATAAAAATTTTAAAAGGCTTACAGAGAAAAAGATGTCTCGAGAAGATAAGGGGAATCTTTCTCCCACCCTCCATTTTGGGGCAGGCTCATGAGAAGGACGTTGTCTGTTGAGGTTTGTCTCCAATGTTGTGAGAATGAAGGTTTTTTGGGGGGAAGGTCTGGAAAACATCAATTGCCTTCACAGTTGATTGCCGGGGATGCTGATTGCTAGACAAGATTTAAGAGATTTTTTTGCAGGTACAAGCCATGTTGTAACCAATCCATACATTGGCAAATCATTCCCCAATGCTACAACCACTGTGGTAGCCGTGGACAACGAATGTGCAAATAGAGGTAAGCATTTCCTCTCACCTCCATGCATCTCTGGGGGGGACAATTAAGAATATTCCTTCTCTCCAGCGAATGGTCCTCTCCCGAGTTCCATCTTTGTGCTTCTTTTAAGTGTGATCAAATCGCCGGAAAAGTCATAAATGAAAGGTGGGTGAAAAAGTCCTGTTATGTGTAGAGAATGACCATATGTGGGGATTATTTTTTTGAAAAAAAATTAAAAAAAGATGTCTTCTAACACATCGAGGGTATATTACGTTTAAAAAACAAAAGACAGACAACTGGCTTCGAAGCCAGCACGATGGTTCCATGGGGGAAAACAAATGAATTCTGAACTAGCCGTGCGCAAATAAACTCGACTCGCTCTACTTTAGAGAAGGGGGGGAATGAACCTTAACACCGAAATCTTCAGGTTATATTTTTACAAGCATGCATCCTCAAGTGTGCACGTACAACCCTCGACCTTTTGCACGCACGCAGGCACTCCAAAATGAAGAAACGTACCCACACCATGCTCCAAAACCCGTTTTTGGCTACTTCACTGCTTTAAAAACAGAAGGGAGGAGACATCAAGATGAGTTAAATGCTCAGATGGGGGAACAGACAGCGAAAAAGAAAACTTCTCGGCACAAACCGGGTGGGGGAACCCAGTCAGTGGCAAACTCGGAAGCGACGACAATCCTACCCCATGAGTTTCTGAAGACCATGCTGGTTTGAACAGTAAGGAGAAAAGGGGGGGGGAGAACCAAACAGACCATCCTTGGTTTCAGAAAACGTTCAAGCCAGCAATCTGGATTACAGACAGAACGGAAAAAGGCAGAGATTCTTGTCCTAAGAGTAACATATAGTACAGTTAAAACACGTAAGGTTACGCTATACATTATGTACACATAAATACATATTGGATCTCAGCAATGGGGGGTGTCCGTGTGGGTGTGCGCACCCACCCACGCGGACCTGTAGTGCAATTTCTTTAAAAAACAGAACAAAACAGAAACAGAACAAAACAGAAACGAATCCTCTACGATGAAATTAGCACGGAGCAAGTCAAGAGGAGGAAGTCGTCCGCGACGGCAGACATCTCGGGAGCCGTTGCAGAAGACCAAGTGCGCAAGCATCGAGCCTCAGAAACCTCCCTAAAGTGCTCCTCGGAGTCCCCAAAAGCTCGCGTGTTTTCGTTCCTCTCTTTTCCTGTCCCTGGGGAAGAAAAGCTCTGGAAAGAATCATGGTCCTCCAGAAGTGGTGCTTGACCTGCGTCGGGTGAGCGGGGCCGTTTCCATGCGTTTATTCGATGCCCCCCTCCCCGGGTGCCGAAGGTTTATCCTCGATGCTTTGGCGTCCCGAGAGGAACACGACAGCTTAAGGTTGTGTTGCATTGCTCCAATGGCTGTGAAGAGGTCTTCTCTGGATCTGTCCGCTTCCCCATGGATCGAGAAGGCATGGCCTCTGCCCCATCGCGTCCGACTCAGAAGGAGAGCGAGGCAGGTTTCCGGAACTCCGACGGATGAAATCTTCTGTCCTCGTCCCAAGCTGGGAGATGAGAAGCGTGGGAGATGTTGAAGAACCCCAAGTGTATGGAGCCTGGGGGACGTTGGGCAGGGCCCAAGCGTGCAACCAGACCAAATCTGCAGAGGGACAGGTCTTTTCACCAGGGATGCTCCTTCCTGGCTGAACTTCATGCTCCCAGCCACGGAGAAGCCCCCCGGGTATCCACCGCCAGCAGTAGACTAAGTATCTCCAGATTCGGGATGCCGAACTGGCATGGCCGCGACCCCAGCAGGGAAAAGACAAAACCAGCGGACGCGAAGGAGGTTTGGTCCTTGGCTTCCTCAGCCCTCTTCCACCAGCTGGGAAAGGGGTACGTGTCGGCCTTCTGCATCTACCTTTCCCCAGTTTGCACCGGGGCAAAAAGGGGAGCAGGAATCAGCGGATACCCCTGAAAAAGAGAAAGGAAGGGAGTGGATATCCAGGAAAGGTCCCGCTGCTAACCAGGGGGACCGACAATGGCCTCCAAGAAGATGTCCCATCTGAGACTTCTTCGAAAGGGTAGGGGGTTTAACTCCCAGGCATTTGAGGACCCAAAGCAGATACCTGCATGGGAAGAAAAAAGAAGGCTTACTGTCACGCACAGATCCCCGATAGCAAGCTGGACAGCCGTCGTTCAATGCACATTTTACCTAAAAAGAGAAACGAATACGAGGAATATGATCCATCGGCCGTCCTTTCAGTGTTATTGGTTGGGCAAGATACGTTAAAAACGCCCCAGCACTGAAAAAAATACCCCAGATTTCAAAAGGCAGGTGGAAAAATGGCTTCAGGCTCTCCTCTTAGGCTTGTGGCTAAGCGTATGTCAAAGGAAGCGATTAAAGGGTATTTTAATAAGACGGTTACGGGAGTCCCCTTAACGCCGACATCAGAAAAATATAATGCTGCTGCAAGGACCGTTGAGCTGTTCTTGGAAAAGGCCAGTTCAAGAGCTTCTGGGAATTAATGCAGGTGGTCCTCAACTTATAACCACAACTGGGACCGGACCTTCCGTTGCTAAGCGAGACAGTTCTTAAGGGAGTCGTGCCCCTTTTTGCAAGCTTTTGTGCTGCAAAACCTTCCTCCTCCTCGACGCACTTCTGCTTCCTTCGTAATTGTCATGGCTTTATGGCGTACCGTGCTGGATTTTTCACTTGTTTGAAATCAGCACAGTTGTTAAGTGAATCGCATGACTGTTCAACGGATTTGGCTTCCCCCATCGGATAGGGAAGTTGCAAACAGTGGGCGCATGACTCTGGGACCCTGCAACCGTCATCAATCCAAGCTAGTTGGCCAAGTGCTTGCATTTTGAGCACGTGACCGTGGGATGCTACAATGGTTGCAAGTGCGAAGACTGGTCCTAAGTCGCGTTTTTCAACCCTGTTGGAACCTCGAACGGTCACTCAATAAACGGTTGCAAGTCGAGAATTGTCTGTAGTGGCTCGGCAGCCTTTCTCACCTTTGCACGTGTGCACTAAAACAAGAGTCACAGCGGTTACAATTCATTATGTATCATGGTTCTCACCTACAGTGGCTATACACAGCTGGGTTTGCAATCTTTCACGCGGGACGTTGGGTTACGTCACTCTCGACGGTGAAACACTGCCCAAGCAAAGCATGCCATCGCATGTCACCGCGCCTAATGCTTTTTTTTCTTTTTGTGATTTTTAACCTGTCAAAACGCTTCCTTCTCCAAACAATCCAGCGAGCACGGTACAATCCATAAAGCCATACAATTACGAAGAAAGCAAAAGCGCGTAGGTGAGCGAGGAGGAGAAAGGAGCAGGATCCCAAAACAACTTCACGGAGGACTCTCACAAGTCTCTTTCCTGGTCCTCCTTACATTTACTGATGTTCTCCACATCTCCTTGCTCAGTGATGAAGTTCAAGAGACCTTCCATCAACAGCAGCGCCTTCTGGTATCGTTGAACGCAGTCTTCTCGGTGATGGAACATCTCGTCTAAAGCAGCAGCCTGAACCTGAGGAGGAGAGACATCCGAGGGTTCTTCTCTTGTCTTGTCTTAGGGTCAAAACTCTCGATGGCGCACCCAAAGGCGTACCCAGGTCCCACCGCTGCCACCGATCTCATCATCAATCCCACGCTGCAATACCAGGTCTCACCTACCATCTGCACAGCGTGGCTGAAGATCAGTTTTTCAGCCGTGATGCTGTTGATGCGGTCCATGAGCTTCTGCTTGTCCATGAACCATCGCTGGAGCCTTAAGTTCAGGCGGTGGCATGAAGACACGCTACTTTTGTACAGGTCGTTGAGCTTCCTCACAACTACGGGGAGGGAATAAAGAAGGATGCCACTCCACAGATAGGAAAGTTGAGTGCACACCTCCTGCAAACCTCAAGGCTCCCTTTGTTGGAAAGTTCCCTGGACAACCATGGCCATCATTCAACCTTGTCTACCATATTAAGAGGCAAAAAGAGCCTCTTGAATCATCTTGAGCTCCAGGTAGGGAAGAGGGGATCCAGCTTAAGTCAACTGACCCAAGCTGACATTGAATGTGGACTGCTCAAGTTCGTCCAAACTGGAATTGCTGTTTTTAACATGGCAAAAGAAGAATGCGAGAATTACCCAGGAGAGCTCCAAAGATTGATTGATTGATTGATTATATTTCTATGCCGCCAAAATCCGGAGACTCTCGGCGGCTAACAAAAACTTACACGTCTCTCAGAATTTTCAGCTCCTTTCTTCATGCTTCCCGTTATGCATAGGTAGGGTAGGAAAGCAGTATGGAAGAATTTTTTTTTCAGCAGTGACAGGGAGCCGGCAGCTTATTTTTAAAATATTGAAAATAAAAAGACACTTAAAAACAAAGATGCCCAAGGTCAACCGAGAAGCTATTTAAAACATCTTTTTTAACTCCATTAAAAATTTAGGAGTTTTTCTCTTATAATTGTGACCTTTAGTTCCTTCCAGTTCCCTCTAGTGTCCAATTTCAAAGTCCCATCTTATCATTTTTTTTAAGAATTCAAAACAACAGCAGGTTCCCACAGGAAGGAGTCTCCTAATTCATTTCAAAATCTTATTTCAAATCCATCTGGACCCTTTGTCCATTTAGAACTTTCCAAAATCATCATTCTGATCATCCTTTTGCCGTTTCTTCCCCCACGAAATTGTCAAAGTCCTTAAATTTAATGCATTTAAAACTTTTTGCTAAGGATGGAAGGAGATCAAGAGCTGGTGCAGCAAAACTTGCTGTTCTGAAGGTTCCCAATATCTGAAAAGCATCTAAGAGCACTTTTTAATTCCCCCCCCCGTCACTTCATGCCACATTTTATTTCACTATACTTCAGTTGCCTCTTATCAAAGAGTTTGGTCGTAGCATTTTTCTTTTGTAAGAAAATAAAATGCTGTTTTTTTCTGCTGAACTCACTATCCATTCTGCATGACTTGGACAGAAAACCAAGGTGCGCGTTTCTGAAAGGTGGTGTTACAGGAGAGCTGTCCAGGTACGTGTCATCTACTCTACTTTCCTCCATCTACTCTGAAATAATCTTTGCCAAGGAATGAGTCAACAGGCTGACTTGATGGCACATTAATTCAAGAGCATGGACCTACCCTGTAATTATTAAGTCACACCCACATCAATTTTCTTTAAGCCCTTCGCTTAGCACATAGCTGAGTGCTGAGAAATTCCTATCGAGTCTATGCGTGTGTGATTTTTCTTTCTCCAAAACTAGCCATCAGGATCTTGGATAAAACACAGAACCACATTTGCATTTCAGAGAGAGCTGAACATAGACCAAAAAAAGAGAACAATTTCCCACTGCAAAGAGATGGGAAATAACAAGTAAAGACTCTAGGGGAGAAGCTCCAGTCCTTATGATGTTTCGGAAGTACTTCGAGATCAGCTTCCAGGAACCTGGAGACATGTTTAGATGGCTCCAGTATTAAGGGGGACGCACTCTTTTTTTTCCCTGGCTTGGATTTGTGTGTTTTTAGATTTTATTTTCTTCCATCCAGCCATGTCTGATTCTCAGAGACTGCCTGGACAAGTCCCTGCAGTTTTCTTGACAGGGTTTTTCAGAAGTGCTTTGCCTTGGCCTCCTTCCCAAGGCTAAGAGAAACTGAATAGCCCACGGTCACCCAGCTGGCTATATGCCTAAGGCAGGACTAGAACTCACGGTCTCTCGGTTTCCAGCCTGATACCTTAATTACTACACCCAACTGGCTCTTCTGACTGCCTGGACAAGTCTCTGTGGTTTTGTTGGCAAGGTTTTTCAGAAGCGGTTTGCCATTGCCTCCTTCCCAGGGCTGAGAGAAAGCGACTGGCCCAAGGTCGCCTGACCTGGCTTTGTGGCTGGAAACTAGAACTCACGGTGTCCCAGGTCCTAGCCTGATGCCTTAATCCCGAGCAACAAACAGTTACTCCCAAGGTGGAAGAAGGATGTCATCCTCCCAGTGGCTGGACAGTGAGCAAGGATGCCTCCTCACGTCTCCTGGTGCTAAAAACTCTGCCTTTGCAGTGCAGTGGATTTCTCTTCTCTAGGAGAAGAGGAATCGGGGATTCCTGATGTGGTTGGGTGCACAAACTCTTACTTTGCTTGACGGCGGAGGAGAGACACAGCTTGCCTGCCCGGATCTGCTCAATGGCCATCTGGAGGCTTGAGGACAGCAACTCAGCCACTTTCAAATACAGCACCAGCTGCTCTGCGTAGCTTCAACAACACAAAATAAAAGCCCAAACAGGTGAGTGGTGCCGCAGAATGAAACCACACCATTGCTTCCCTTCCCTTCCATAATGTCGGTTGATGCAAGCAGGCATCATAGGGCTGGGTCCCGCACGTGAGTACTTCTCCCAGGGTGGCCATCTACCTCCATTCCTTGCTGAGCAAACTGATTTGGTCAGCCACAATGCTCTCTTGCAGCTGGTACTCAGAGGCCACCGAGCTGGACATCTCGCTGGCGCTGCCTTTGATGGTGGCAAGCTCCATCACGTAGTGGACAAAGGCCAGGGTGAACCGCAAGCTGCGCAGGATGTCCGTGTGCTCTTGCTGAAACCACAGAGGTACACCCAGTATTACAAGGGTCAGGGATGCTGCATCACACCAAGGTCTAGCCACGTGCTTTCGACCAAGAAGTAGCTATCAGTTTGCTTCAGGGGGTGGATGTTGCCTCCATCATCCATCTTGGAATGGGTAAGCTGAGATGGACAATACCCCAGAGAGTTTCCTTGGGTGAGGATGGACTAGAATTTGGATTTCCCCACACCTAGTCCGGCTCTTGGGCTGAGACTGGCTGCAAGTCCCCCCAAGGAGCCGCCGTTGCTGAAGTTTCCACTCCATCCAGCTGAACATGGTGCTTCTTGTTGTAGATCTTGGAAGGAGACCACCATGGATCTGCACCTACGGTATCTATGGCTGAGGGTGGAATAGAGCCTACCTATTGACTTTTTACTGGATTTTGGGTTGGGGGTGGACTGAAACTCACTTCCATGAGGGTCTCCTCCGGTAGCTCAGGTGCCTCAAAGGTAACGGCTCCTTCCAGGTTGGCAGCAATCGGATCAGCCAACGTGTAGCGGAGACCTGACGGCGCTTCAAAGATTTCTCCACCAGCTCCCATAATTAAGTGGCGCCCGCTGAAAGATCCTCCAGAGCTAAGAGAACTTGAAGATCCTGCTGAACGAAAAACAGACCACGCAACACAAAACACAGTCAGCTGTACAACCAAAGGAAAACACTTAAGCTCCTTCCCCTCACCCCGTTCTACAGCGTTTCTGCAGCAAAACTCGAGGATGTCCACGTGATTTCTTCATTTTGCAACGGGAAAGGAGGAAGAGAGGGACAACACAAGTTCTTTCCCCCTCCGTCCCAAGGGGGCAAAGGCGTTTTCGGCACCTGAATACATTCTGGTCCGGGTGGTTTGTGGCGGTGTTGCCCCAGCAGGAGGTGATCCTACCGTGAAGACCACCGGTGAAGGGCTTCCCGAACATCCTTCTCGAGCCCCTGAGTGAAATGCTCCTCCACAGGCCACGGAAGGAGCTGCGGAGGAAGAGGAGGAAAGGATGATCAGCTCCACTAAAGGTTCACAGCTGCAGGAGAAAAGATTTTTAAGCTCGGAAAGAGGAGATGGGCCGGCCGGGGAGAAAACCACAGCCCTCGTGGAGAGGGCCCCGAGTTTCTGAGTTGCCAGGACCTGTGATTTCCATGGGCTTCTCGCTGTTGAGGCTGTCCTGATTGCCGGCTTCTACGAACGCAGCCTTCAGGAGCAGATCGGTGAGGCGGCCGGTGCTGAGCGACCTGCAGGAGGAGAAGAGAGGATGGTGGAAAACCTTCCCCAGCTGCAAAACCCGGGGGGAGACCTCCTTGCAAGAAAAATAGATTCCTTGAAGGATGCCTGAGTCTCCGGTGAGGTGGGGTCCTCCCTGCACAACCAACAGCCACCCTTCAGAACTACCTCTGAGCAACAGCGTCTTTTGTGACAGGACTGATGCTCAGGGTCAACCTAACCGCTTAGATGAGCTTTGAGGTCAAGTTCTGGCACGGCCAAGGGTCGAGCGGGGATTTCGACCACCACCGCCCCGGCCGACCCTGCCATTTGACGTCAACGTAGTCCAAGTTCACGGACCAAAATAAAGTCCACACGAACTCCTTGGCTCCCCACCAAAGCAAGTCTCCTTCTCCTGATCGCAGATGATGCTGCAGTTCTCTCACTGGACCTCAGCCCATCTGAGGACAACCCTTGAGAGTCTTTTATTGTATGCAATGATTCCTCTTAAACTGCACCCCGAGTTGATGAGGCTACGGTTGGCAAATTATAAAGCCCCGGGGTAACATTCACAAGTGGAGGCCACCAAAGCACCTTCTGTTTCTACATTTTGGGTCCACATGTCAGGGCGTTGTGCAGAGGACACAAAAGCAGCACGGTGCTTGGGAAACCCATCAACAATGACCATGCTCTCCACTCCACCC
This sequence comes from Acrochordus granulatus, assembly GCA_032468055.1. NCBI lineage: Eukaryota > Metazoa > Chordata > Lepidosauria > Squamata > Acrochordidae > Acrochordus > Acrochordus granulatus. The sequence continues at coordinate 30,605 of JANHZU010007701.1, read as the reverse complement.
CGAAGCTGAGAAGCAAAATGCACAAATGATGGATGCACTGATGATGTTACCTAGTTGGGTCATGAAATGTCTGCCAGATCACCACCAAGCCCAGAGAACACCAAGGACCCCACATTGCGTCACGCTAGTCTACCTGCAAACCAACATTGACTTTTATTTTTGGTTGTATGGGTTCCCACCTGCCTTTGGCATCTTCCATTGGCCTCAGACCGAGGCCTCCTTGCTGGCAAGGGAAGTGTCCCATTTCTTTCAAATCTGGCAGGGTCTTGTTCCTTGTTGGAGTGATGACAACAGCTTGATGGGCCAGGAGAGTGAACAGATTTTGGGAACTGGGCATTTTACTGAACTCAAATGGTGACTTTGCCTATATTTAAAAACAAAACAAAAAATTAAAAGGAGAGAAGTGACAAAACCGATGGGCAGAAATGGCAAATGGAACCTGTGCTAAAAGGCAGATTGCACTGGCCATTTCGAAAAGCTGCTGTGGGATACCTATGCAATGAGGGGGTCAGGAAGGCTTGCCTAGCACCCACAGAGCTGCCACAATGGATGTGACCCTCTCATTCGGATTTTTTTTCTCTCCAGAAACATAGTTTGGTGGAGTGGCCAAGGTGCTGGGCGGGAAGCCAGGAGACCGTGAGTTTAAGTCCTTCTGCGGGGCACGGGAGTTGGCTCGGCGACTCTGGGACGGTCCATCCCTCGCTTTCATGTGGTTGTGGCTGGGGATGAGTTTGGCAGACACAACCTCCCACCTGAGAGCCTTCCAGTTCCAACGGAAGGGATCCTGAGGAAGGACGGACTACCTTTGTCGGAGAACCCAAAATGGTGGGCAAGGGGGTCCTCTGCATGAATTCGGAGAGCTTTGGGGAAGACCTCAGCGGCCGACCCGATGGAAGACTGGGGAGCCGAGTGGGCTGGCCAGCTGGGACTGGGCTGAAGTGGGCAACCAGAGGGTCCGAGTGCTGCTTGGTGACTTTTTGCCGGCAGGAATGGAAATCAGAGAGGTTGGGAGCACTGTGAAGGCGACCGCCCAGTCCTCGCAGGGAAGAGCCTGGTCCCGGCGTATCTGAAGGGAAGATAAAGAAAACGGAGGTGAAGAGCAGAAGAGAAGCAGAAAACATCAAGGCAAACCATCTGGAGACAGATGATAGCGAGATGGAGGGATAGCCAGACAGACAGATGAATAGATAGGTGGATGGGTGGATGGAGGAACAGAGAGGTGGAGGGTTGGAGATGGATGGATGGATGGATGATAGAGGGACGGATATAGATAGCTAGATAGATAGAGGGATGGAGATGGATGGATAGATAGATGAGAGAGAGAATGGATGGATGGATGGAAAGAGAGAGATTAGAAAAAGAGAGGAGAGAGAGAGGTGAGAGGGAGGGAGGGAGGGAGGATGGACGGACAGCCCAGGGAATTGCAGTGATTGAGAAGTTTTGCAGAACCGTTGGGGTACCTGATATGGGCACCCGAGTTTTCAACTCTGCTGCGAGAGGAGACGGAATAATCATCTGGTCCGGCTGTTCTGGAATTGTCCCAACTTCAGGAAAAGAAAAACACACATATTCAGAGGGAGACGCCCCCTCAGCCGCCAGTCGTCTGGATCCCCTCACGCTTGGATCGGATCACTGCGAGGGTCGCCCCGGAATCAAGGAGGGTACCAACAACGGAGAAGGCAACAGCAGAGACACCCAACTTTTCCTAACTGGCCGTTGGAAGCTCCTTTCCCGCCCACCAGGGAAACCAGGTTAATTTGAACGGAACGGCTTTTTTGTTCGTTCATTTTCCTCCTCCCTTTATCCTTTCGTTCACAAGCGACTCAAGGCGGCAAACCCACCCGACACACCTCCCTCCTCCGTGTCTCCCCACACCCACCACCCTGCGAGGTGTGCTGGGCTGGCTTTCGCGCTTGGAGCTGGCTGCGATCAGACCTCAGAAGCGTGGGATCGTGGCTGGAAACCGAGCAGAGAAAAGGAATGCCAGTTTCCAGGTGGGCAGGCGAAGGCGCTGGACGCCGCAAACGTCTTGACCGCCGAATGGATGAGCCGCACGTGGTACAGCAGCAGCGGGTAAAACACTTTTGGCAAGCCCAGAGGTACCTCCACCCACATCCTGATTTATGTTTTCTCTCTGTCGGTCGACTGACGGAGCGAAACGGCGCCGACAAACCTCTAAACTACGAAAACCCGGCCGAGCGGCTGCTTGGGGCCGTCCCCTGGTTGCGTCCCGGCCCTGCCGGCGATGATCTTCGTCCAGCCCTCCAAATGTTCAGCACAGCCCCTGACCATGACAGGCTGCCTCCCTCCGTGCCAGCTGGACAGCCTACCTTGTGGGGAAAGCGTCAGAGGCTTGGCACCGCCGAAGGAGAACCTTCTCGGAGATGGCGCCGCTCCATGCTCACCGGCAGAAAACGGAGGGGACGGGCTGGCTTTCGGGAAGCCCAGGGGACTGGCGCTGCCAGATCTCTTGACGGGGTTAGACCTAAGAGAAAGGAGAATGGATTCATTCTGGACGGTGCACGGCAGGAGGAGGGTGGGTTTCCTTGTTTCGTGTGTCGCTGCTCTGCGAAGAGCGACTCTCGGCAGCTGGCGATCCGCAAGAAGCACAAACGGTGTTCAGAACAAAAGCTGAAGAGGCAGCCGGGGGCGCATGGTCACCATTCCGCCTTGCGCGCGGACGATCAAGCGTCGAGACAGAGAGGAGACCCCGAAGGCTGACTTAAATCTCCATCTTCTGAACACCATTCGGGGAGCAGAGCCCCATCACTGCCAGGCTGGAGAGGTTAATGACTCACACTCCAGCTGACTAAGGACTAAGTACCTCCAACGACCCGAAACCTTTCAGGCTATTCATGGTCACTTTGACCAATTGAATTTAGTTTCAACTCCTCCTTCCTAGAAG
>JANHZU010007700.1:1056-30406 GCA_032468055.1 Acrochordus granulatus | reverse complement strand
CTTTTGGATTAAAGGTGAAACGTCTTCTACTTGAGAAAAATCCAGTCCAGATGCCTGTTTTTTAAACTTTGTTGCGAAGAAATAAAGTTGTCCTATCGCCCATGGTAACTCACTGAGTCATTCTCTCTCCATTCAACATACCACATAGGTATGCCCAGGGAATAAGATGAAGACTTTGAGTGCCTGGAGGAAAATATGGCGATAAATCTAAATAATGAGCAATATAAACAGGGTGAGAGTTAAGTACAACCTTTAGTAAACAAACCTAGCACCATTGCCAAGCAACAAAGATGTTGATCATCCAGTTTCCAGAGAAGCATTTTCACTGTTTCCTATTTAAGATTATGAAGCTGTTCCCATTCCAAAGAGAAAGGCACTTTATTTATGCTCAGAGGTGCTGTTCCTCTAAAGCTATTCTGTTAAGAAAATTGCAACGCTCTTGCTCCTTTTTGCCTGTCAAACTTCTTTGAACACCAGTGAATTACGTCCACTTCTTTGAGCTGTCTTTATCCTTTTTACCTCTGCGAATGTATATACCCATGCCATAATTATAGCAAGTATATTGCGCTCATCCATTATGTCCACAGCAGGCAAAAACATTTTGGACGTGAGAGCTTAGCACTAGCGGCAGGTGGAAAGGGAACAAGAACCGCTTCAATGTTATATTTCTGCAACAATGCATTTCGTCCCCTGAAATCCTTTGCAAGGACACGGAGCCAGTCGGTTCTCGAATTCTTAAGCAGCATACTTGAAGAAAAGCAAGGACGAATCTTTAAGAAACCGACTTTTATGCCCCTTAATATTTTTACGGCGCGGTGTTTTCCAAGCTATATTTTCTCATTCCTTGGACGGGCACGAAATTAGAGGGCTGCGAGAAAATTGCAGTCCATCACTGCCAGCGAAACAAAAACACTTTTGCCGGGGTTACGAGAGACGACTGCGCTGTCTGTCCTCAGCCGAACGGGTAGCTTGCAGGAACCTCGAAACGCCACTCCGCATCTCCCACTATTCGCGCCTTACGCCCCGAAGAGCAATTTCACCGGGCGTCACCAGAACGCTTCAACCCTCCGCAGAAAACACCGCGCCCTACCCACGCCCGGCTCGTTCCTCAGTCCGCGCAAGGCCATCTGGGAAGGAGAGTCCACTCTGGCCGCCTTCTTCGTAAGCAGGCGCACGAGCTTCCAGAAGCCGACTACAGCTCCCAGCATACGGGGGAACTTTCGCATCGTAGCGGGGATAAGTATCGCTCGGAAGAAGCGGCGCGCTCTTCTTCTGAAGTCGATGCCTCGGCGCCGCCGGTGTTAAGACGAGCTGTCCTTTATGAATGAAAAGCGGTGAGTCTGGACGGATTTGACTATTAAGCATTTGCATATTGAATATCGTGTTTGTCCGTCGAAACACCAACCGTCCCACTTTTTACGAACAACCGCGATCCTGTCTGTCGCTTCCTCAACCGACGCTCGCTCCTTACAAGGAAATATTTGCTGAAGACTGTCTCCTTTCATTCTGCTCTGTTTCTCGGCTTTTGTGCGCCTTTCTGCCAAAAATAAGCGGAAAAACTGAGATTCCTTGCCTACAATGTGGCAGTCACCCGAGATGATGAACGCAGATTTAATATTTTGGTATATGAAATGCAGTACCAGGAAGAAGAGGGACCAGTATTTATCTCCATTTCTGTTTAACTACCAGAGTAGCTTAAACAGGGTGAGGTTTAATTTTACCCAGAGGCAACTTTTGTGATTCTTTGAGCACCATCTCTGAGTTGTTCCTACAATTTATCCTTTTTCCTTACTTGTTTATTGTAACTTCTTAATTGCAAACAGGCATTCCAGCTTTTGTGGCTGAAGCTGAACTGAAAATCCTAATTCTCAAGGCTGCCATCCCCAAATTATTTGGCAACTAGAAACTTAAATACAAGCATCTCATCAAATCCAGTCAAACTTCCTCACTGTTAAACATTCAGTTAATGAACCAAAGAGTGTTGTGAGTAACACTTCCAGAGAGCTTTCAAACCATCCCCAAATGCAACATACTACAGAGCTAAAGTGACAGTTTGCTCCAGGTCTGGACTGCAGACCGATTCCAATGCTGATAGTGATAAGAATGGTAATTAATTAATTTCTCTTATAGAGATTTTTACATGTGGCATTTGCAGTGTGTGAGAATTCCAAGAGTTCTGGAAGATTTCTTTCAATTAATTACTCTTTTCTATCCCCTTTAGTAAGCTTTTTACATACTTCTACCACCTTAAATTCTATGGTGTTAATTCTAATCTACTTTATCTACTCAGAGAAAATATATTTCAGTGATCCAGTTATTCACAAGCCAAGGCCTTTGAATTGCTGTGATTCGCAAATGGCAGTCAGGAAGGCAAGGCTGACAGTAAAATTTTGTCCAGCTGCACAGCAAGGAAAGGGCAGTGCAGTGGAGCAGGGCTGAAGTAAGTGCCAATCCTTGGCAATACATTTTTTTAAAAAAAGTTAAGCTCTGAAAGAGTCTAATTGGCCAGTGTTGGGAAGGAGTAGGGAAATGCCAGACTAGACTACACTGGACTAGACTTTCACTTAATCCAGCCACAGTACTTTCATATACTTAAGTAATCTTTTCAAGGTAAACAAGTCTACATTTGCTACAACGTTGAAACTGTAACATGCTGTAGAGTGGCAGGGCACATACACTATAGACATTTTATACTCCAGGCTGGCACAGAAAATTATCAAGAGTCCATTTTTACTCACTCTTCCTAAAAGTTAACTTTAAAAAGGAAAATCCATAGTTGCTACTGATCACAGATATTTGTAGTTTTCATCATTTTATGTGTCTTTATATGCTATATATCTTGTGCAAGCATAGTAGGTATACATGGGGGCTCCCTTCATTTTATCTATAGCAACTCCATGAGGCAGGTTAGCAGAAGGAATTACTGGTCCAAAATAATCCAATGAGGTCCTTAGTCAAGGACAAACTAAAACCTGGGTTGACTTGGACTCAGTCTGGTCCCTCCACAGCTTTCAGTTAAGGGCAATTATTTTATGGAAAGTACATAAGCAATGACAAACTTTACTGGATGAAAAGCTCCATCACGATATAGACCAGCAAATAATGGATTAGTTTTAGATTTGATTGTTAAGAAATATAATTTCTTAGATTTGTTTGTTAAGAAATTTAATTCCCAAATGTTAAAACCATTTTTGCCTGCTGCAAAAGATGCACCTATTTTTAATTCAAAGATGTATTTCCATTCCAAATTGCAGAAAGACTAGGAAAGCCATGCAAAAGTATCATCTTCTTATTCTGGAGTCAGTTTAACTATCATAACAGAATATTAGCCGCTTATTGACTCCTTTGAGATCCTCTGTGTATTTTCTGTTTAGGAAGTTGCATGACTAAGCTGTTATTTCTCAACTTACTGTCAATTATATTTCATTCACAATTTGATACTGGCTCCACAGAACAACATTTTGTCCCATTTTCTGAGAAGTTTATGCTGAATGAAGCAGGACCCGCTGCAAGGCAGAGTGAGCCTCAGATAAGGGATGGTTGTATATAGCGGTCCTCCAAACAGCAGTGTGCCTTGTCACCATCCCTACATCTCCTCTGCTAGTCTGTTGCCTTCAAGAGTAATGGAAGATGCTGTCCCATCACCAGTATCAACAAGAGGCTTTCACTCACGAAGGAATATCTTGTTTTTGACCTCAGAAGGCTTTTTGCTTCACTCCATCTTACAGTATATCACAACACAGACAAATGAAAGTTTTTCTTCTCTTTTGGGAATCAAGTAAAGAATATCGTAAGTCTGATGTCTTGGCATTAAATGAATTTGACGAATCAGCTATTTTCTTTTCCCCCTTCAAGGTGAGAATAGAAGATGGCAGATCCTGACAGCACCATCATAAACACTAGCATTAACCAGGTGAAGTATTAATTATAGCAATGTTTTACATGCACTATTTGAAAGGCTTTTGCAGCTGTCTACTTCTTGCATGTGGTAAGTTTTGGTGCAAATCATGAAGGAAGCTCTCTCATTTTGCCTAATACAGGGCCAGTACTAAGTCTGCGATTCCAAAACAGTCTTATTTGATTCCAGGCTCCTTGTTCCCTGCCTTGATAGCTCCAGTTCTTAAAAGTAGGGGGATTTGCTTAACAATGTTCACATAAGATGCTAACCTGTGTTTAATTAAAATGTGGTTTGTAGAATTAACTTGTGGATTCTAGGGTTGGGCAATCACAATTCATCTTGCTGAAGCAATATGACTTGTTGGTGCCCTTTGTGTGGCTTTGCAACCATGACTGGCACTTTGGATACCTGGAAGCAAGTGCAAAACAGGGCCCATATATCCACTTCACTCTGTCTTTAGAATCAAGAAAGCTACGTGGTTTCAGAAAGCAGCTTTTAAGAAGTGCTTTGCACAAACCTTCAGGAAAGTGAAACACCCTCTTGGAAATTTTGCACAGGCTATTGAATTCACAAGAAGCATAAACTAACCCATACAGGTTAGGGTCATACAACATCCTTTATCACAGTTTATCTCACTGTGGTCTAGCCAGATGGGTTTTATAAACCCTTCTTTTATGTGAATTACATAAATCTTCCTATTCCTTTTTCTTTGTCTTTCAAATGTTGCCAACAGATATTTTTACCATTTATTTAATATTTCTACAATTATCCTTACAATTCTGAGCAATTTACATTTTAAAAGCTAAAAACATTATAATAACAATTTCTTGTGTGTCCAGAAGACAAAATACACAAACAAGCAAAAGAAGTCTCTGGTAGCTTAACAAACATCCTATCATAATAGCCAAGTTTTCAAAGAGCTTTTGAACATCATCAGGGTGGGAGTTTTAGGGGGTTTTGAAAACTCTGAATGCTGATTCAGAGGGATAGTGTCACAACTCAGAAGACATGCTTCCTAGGTCCTGATAGAAGGCATTGTTTAAACAAAGAGAGTTGGAGTACATCACACTACCAAAATTTACCCAGTGAGCAGAAACTATTGGAGGTAGATGGTGTATCAAATAACCAAATCCTATGCCATTAAGGACTTTATTAGTAATAACCAACACCTTGAGATGTACTAGAAGCCAATTGGCTTACTAGAAAAGACTGTGATGCTGGGAAGGACTGAAGGGAAGAGGAAAAGGGGATGGCAGAGGATGAGGTGGATAGACAGCATAGTCAGTGTGATGGGCTTGGGAAGACTCTGGGAGGCTGTGCAAGACAGGGGGGCCTGCTTTAATGCAGTCCATGGGGTCATGAAGAGTCGGACATGACTGCGCGACTGAACAACAGCATTCCCTTAACTGCCTGACCCACTGCCTGACCCACTGTATTCTGGATCAGCTGTAGCTTCTGAATAACCTTCAACAACAGCCCCATGTAGAACACATTGCAGTAGTTCATTCATGAGATGACTAGGGCACAAGTGACCATTTGAAGGGTTTCTTGATCCAAGAACAGGTGCAAATGGTGTACTAGACAAATCTGCGAGTCCAAGGTCACTCTCTGATCACCCACCAGTCTCAAATGGGAAATGCTTCTCTTTACTGGAGGCAATTCAGTTTTTTGAAAACTATCTTTAGTGTACCTCAGAAGGTTCCCAGTACTGCCCTTTGCTTGGGGACAGGATCTTTTCCAGTAGAAGTGCAAGTTGGCTAAGCAAGAGCACTTATTGGCTTAAACCAACATTTGCTATGAGGGCTAATCTCCTCTGATTCTTGTGATACTCAGTTTGGAAGGAGACCTTAGAGCAAACTACACAACTATGGATCTATCTATTTTAGCTTTGTAACTTTTGGGTTTTAAAAGAGAGTTGCTAATGGACATTGATTTACAGAGAGAATGCTAAGGGCTCTTTTTACTTTGAGAAGGGAAATCTATAGAAAGCTTTCACGTAAGCAAGTATATATAACAAATGATATTACAAAACATCAAAAGAGACCTTAGCTCCTGTTAATGCCCTGCCTTCAGTCTTACTGGAATGAATATAATGGAGGTATCCCTTTGTAGAGAGGTTTCATCTTGTCATTCATTCACCCTTATATACAGTATCTCCATGTAAGATTCCAGGTAGATTATATACATGCTGTATCTTGTTCTCCTTGCAGCTGTTAATGATGTCAATTTTAAAATTGCAATTTAATCTCTTTTTAATTATTTTATGATTTCTCCCTGAAAGTTGTTAATTGTTATCATAAATTGACTGTTACAAATTGATTATGATCTGGGTGATGTATTTCATGGCAGTTTTTGTGTTCTGGTCATGTCAATATATCAATTTTATGTAAAATTTAAAGATTAATTTCAGAAATATTTTAGAATGGGTCCGTTTACTTTTGAAATAATTACTTTTAACAACTTTTGGACAATATGCCTTCCACTTGAAAGGGGAAATGTTCAATAACATACACAAAAGTTTATGTGAGAACCTGCTATATTCCAAAACATTTATGTCTCTTTTTGGATCTCTTGGAAGTATCAAGCTGATCACTGCTGATCATTTATTCATGCATTTAATTGGGAAGTTGTGGAATTTCTAGCTAGAGTAGGGGGAGGTGCAAAAACGAGAATGTGGAGTCTTTGCACAGCTGCAAGTGGCACAGATCTTACCTCCCCCAACCTCCCTGAAATCTTTATCTGACCATTCCCAAGAAAATACAATCATTCTAGTGAGATTCTTGTAAATAGGCATGCAGCAATAAAGAAGTAACCTTGAATAGGTTACGGTGTCACTCTGGTTCCTTGTGCCTAACAGGAGCACAATAGCCCCTTCAAATTTTTCCTTTTTCCCATTTTTCCTTTTTTTTTTTTTGCTCTGCCCATTTAAGCATATCCTCAGAACAATTCACATAATGTGGTGGCATCCAGTCTAAAAAAGTACATATGCCCCAAGTCTCACGAGGCAAATTAAATTCTACAGTAACTGACAGAGACTGTGGCATCCCATTTGTTGCATGCAAAACTGCCCTGAACACTGTTATGGGAATCATGTGTGAGATGATGACCACTGGTTGATTCCCATTCCTTCCTTGATAACTGATTTCTTTGCCATTCCTTTTTTTTTTTTTTTTGGCAGCATGCAATGTCAGGTCCAGGCTTCTAGGCTGGAGTCTTGCTTTGTCATCTCTGCATAATATGTAATGGATAGCCTGCTGTAAATTTTTCAGAATTTTCTGACAATTAGCTTTTAGAATACAGTATATACAGTGCTGGATCATAAGAACAGATGCTATAGTCTGATAATGAGAAATACATGTATGAGGCTTCTTTCCTTTCCATCCTTTTAATATTAGCTAAATCAGTGTTCTTGGACATCTCCAGAAAGATCCAAAAGAAGCATTGGTTATTGCTGTGACTACGAGGGCCATTTTCAATTTGGAAAGGGAGCATGAAATCTTCTTGACAAAGGGCCAAGATGAATACGTGAAACATCAGCAAGCACACGAGAACAATCCCTTGGAGCAGGGAACAGCTTTTGCTTTCATTCAGGTAAAAAAAACCTGGATGTCTTTTAGTAAGATATTTGTATGAAGTACATATTGTGTGTTTTAAAGAGAGTCCTCATCCAATGTTCAGGTCCTGGATTAAAACAAAGAGCAAAGGCAGAAGTCACATTCATAGTAGCAATCCCTGGGAATTTTTCACAAGCAATGATTCTGTCTTGACAGCAAATTTTATATCCATACGTATGAAGATAATGAAGATTTTGATCAGTATTTAGTCTTTCCTTCTTTGCCTATTAATTGTAATCCTAATGCATACTCTGTTTTATTAAGAAATAAGAACTTCAGTTGTTAGGTACCCAGATATTATTTTATAACAAAGTTACAGAAGGTTTATGGGTGTTTTGTAACATTTGTGTCTACAAATGTTACAAATGGAAGGGGAGTCTGCAAGGTATGGTAAAAAAAATCAAAATAGTGACAATGGGAGTGCAATTAAAATTCTGCCCATTTTTTTGATGTGTGCTGCACGTGTGTCACATAAAAAATCAATGGGGAGCTTTGATCTTACCTCTGTGGCTGCCTTTTTTACTTTTTTACCACATTCTGCAGATACCCCTGCATATATCCATCATCAGTTGCTATTCAAGGTTTTTCCATCCTCAGAGTTCACTCCAGACCATTAATATGAACATACTGTGTGTTTTCAGGGCAGACAAATGAACTTTCCAACAAGTGCCACCGCACGTAAGCTGTGGTTTTTGCCAAGGCTAGCATTCAGAGAACCCTATAATAATGCATCTCTACCTGTTCCTTTCAGGCAGTGCAATTTGTGAACAAGAAACTTCTCGAAAAAAACCCTGAGGAAAAGGGCCTCTTTGACGTCATTGTTCTGTCCAATAACAGCCCAGAGAGTGGTGTGCGAATAATCAACAGTGTGAAACAATATGGTAGGTTGCCTGTTTCAACTGATCACCCAGAGTCGAGTAACTTTGGGCCAGTTACTTTCCTTCTACTTCACAGGGTTGCTGTTGGGAAAAATAGGAGGTGGGGTGTTATGTATGCTTGAGGTGCTGCAGAATATAAATCTGATCTAATAACTATTAACTGCGTAACTTTAATATCCTCAAATGAGGGAAGTAACTGGGCTTGAGGGTTATTCCTCTGTCAACTCTATTTATAATCAGTTATACAGAGCCAAACAGTCTTTCTCTTCTTTCCCGACAAAGTTTCAAATATTTTCTTGCTCCATTTCAATCTCCATTAAGAAAAACCTTTGGAGGAGCCATTTAACCACTTTATAGATGTGAGTGGTTGGATTGCAAGAATGAGACTTTTTTCTCCTTTACAATCCTTGTTTGTTTCTGCATTTCAAGGTTTGGAAATCTCTAAGTTTTGCTTTGTCAGCGATGAAGATTCTACCCAATATTTAAAAGCCCACAATGTGAAACTTTTTCTCTCAGCTGACCCGAAAGATGTGTGCAATGCACTTCAGAGAGGTTTGTTCTTCTTTTCTGTTCCTTCCCTTTTTAGTTTATATTACTCTTCTTATATTTTGTTGCCATCTCCCTGATTAAGTCTTTGAGACAAATATGCCTCCTCCAATATATATTATCACAAATTCTGCAAAGGCCCTCTCAACAAAATCCTTCATGCTCTTCCAAAATCATATAACAAGGGTATATACAGGAACAACATCTCCTCTGTGTTGACTTTCCAGCTCTGATGTTCTGTCAGTATAAATCATATCAAGTTATTTCTTAGCAAAAATACTGAGGGTATTAAGTAGTGTTAGATGCACTAAATCCCAGTTGGTGTCACTGTTTAGCAGGGCAGATTTTTCTGAAGTTGATTGCTATCAGGAAAGTAAATCTGTTTCTCATTAAAAAGAAGTAGACATTTTCTGCCATGCTCTCCACGTGTTTCAGTCGAACCCTTAGAAGCACATTGAGAAATACTGATCTATTGTATTCTTCTCTAACTCCATATCTCCAAATATAGTTGACTTGCAGCCACCCAGAATTTTCAACCAGTTGAGAATTCTGGGAATTGTAGCTCTTGTAGAAGAGAAGGAGACAGATTTCTGTGCCAAGGAAGGCTTTCCTGTCTCTCCTCACCCATCCCAAGGTGCTTCTTAAGACAAGGAGAACTTTGGTGAGAAGACATCAAAAACATAGGATGATTTGATGGTTTCTCATATGGAGTTTAGGGAATCATATAGCATCTCTCAACCATTTCTATTTTGTGCAAAAAAAAATTATCCATGTCATCTTCAGGAAATCAATGACAAGGAATGTCTTCTTAAACTTCAGCCAGAGCCAACCTATCTCTTTTGAACAGGTGAGGTAACAACTCTATTTGTCATGCAGGAATTTCAGCAGCACTCATCTTTCAGCAGGAGATACAAGCTCCCAGAACCCAATTACGGGTTGTTTTTGATGGTGATGCTGTACTCTTTTCAGACGAGACTGATCGTGTCTTTCATGAGAAAGGTCTTGAGAAAGCAGTGGAATATGAGAAAACTATGGAAACCATACCCATGGGAGAGGTAAGATTGCCTACATTCCTTAGAAGATGTCCCTATCTTCTTTATTTTTTCTTGAGATAGACAATGTTTTCCAGGTTCACTATGCAGGTCTGGCCTTAGCATCTTCTAAGTGCAAAATGTGTTCTGCCACTGAGCCTGAACCTTTCAACATTTCTTGCTAGTATCTTTCCACTGATAATGCTGATCTTCTTAATGGCCAGCTCACTCCCAATCTTCCCATGTCTTCCCATCAGCCTGCCCATCCCTGGTTTTTCCAGCATTTTTCCACTACTGCTACTAGTCTTCATGCCAATCCATTCCTTCCACCTTCAATTGTGTGTTTTATCGCAATTATAAAAATAGTAACTTTCATTCAATTTTAGCACAGAGTGACACAGGTTGAGATATAACTTTAAAAAAGAATTAACAGTTGGTTAAAACAGATAATACCTCTGTTTTACCTTGACAGGTACCATTCAGTTCAAAGGCTTTCTGATGAGGAATTTGCTTTAATGAACCTGTTCATGTCTGCAAATTAATAATAATTAAAATATTACTGAACTGAAAAATCAAAATATTGTATAAAGTATTCCATACTCCCTAATGTTTGAATGGTTTCAGATTTACTGAATTGCCTTCATGAGCATCCCTTTTGTTAATAGGCTAAGATTCCCATGTTGATCACATTATTCATTGTAAAATAAAATTATAACAGAGTCCATCTCTGAGTGGAATAACTGGATCTTCATTTATGCTCTCCAGCTGTCTGCAAAATAATATAGTAGCATTCTTTCTGTTTTCTACCATTTTTCCAGGGTCCACTGAAAGCCTTTGCATTGCATCTTGGGAAAATGCGCAAAAAATTTGGTCAGAAGGACTCTCCCATCCGCATTTATTTGGTAACTGCTCGCAGTGGCCATGACATGGGCATCCGGGCCATCAAAACTCTTAGGGAATGGGGACTGCCAACTGATGAAGCCTTCTTCATGGCTGGAGCTCCAAAAGGCCCTATCCTCTCCAAGATCCAGCCCCATATCTTTTTTGATGATAATCTTCACAACATCCAAGGTGCTCAAGATGTTGGCGTACCCTCTGCATTTGTCCCTTATGGCTGCCAGAAGGTATCATAGGACCATAGTGTTTTGACACTTAACAATACCAGTATTTCTAACTAAAGGGACATGAGCAAATTTTTAAATGTATAGTGAATGCAATGTTTGGAAGAAATTGAATTTCTGGAAAATATGAAATGACTTTACTTGATCAGAGGAAGATTCTTGGGGAGGAAATCAGTGCTCAACATGTAGCAGATTGGTTCCTTTTTCCCTTTGCTTGAACATCCTATTTTCCATTTACTACATTTGGAGGTTTTGTATGTTATTACTGCAGAAGGTCATAACCAAATATACTCTGGACTACTCTACTGTTCAGAAGCACAAAGAAAAGCTATTTGCTTGGGATGCAAAGGAAAACTTTGCTTTCAGGTAACTATCAGAAGTCCATTCTAGCACCTCCATGAAAAATTAACTCTTCTCTCTTTCCTCATGGGTGCTCCTGGTAATACTGATATGCTATAGGTCTTACAAAGAATGGCCTTTTCTCATTTTGAGGTATTTTAATCCTTTCAAGCTGTTTATCTACCCCTTTTACTGGATTCTATGGGTCTCCCAGCTCCCTTCTAAGAGTCTCCAAAACTGGGTCATTGAATTATGACAGCAGATCATTGATTTGGCAGAAAAATACCAACCCTGACTTGGACTTAGTTTATTAGAAAAATTTTTTTCTTCAACTCCCTAAAAAACTGTCCCCCATCCCCTGAGTTCCATGCTCATCACTTGGGTGACAAATTGCACAAGTGCAAGATGGGTGGCATATAAATTTAATAAAACCCAAAGTGACAGCCACTTCAGCCTTTAGCAACTCCTGGGAAATAATTTAACACGAGGCCTTTACATTTTATAAGAATTGTAAAAAAGTTGGGAATTAAATTCTGAAGTGGACTTTTTAAAAAATCAGTGAAGAATTTACTTATGCTTATTTCTTTAGGCCTAAGTGAGTTATTCTTTTAATTATATTAGAAAACAGAGCATAAATTATTTAAATGGTTCTTAGTGTCAACATCCTGGCTAATCTTGGAGAAAGCTAAGTAGGATGAGACTTCAATGGCAATTGCAGAGCTGCAGCCTAGATCTGGAAGTTGAAGGTACATCACACACATCCCCCCAAAAATAGCAATCTATTTCCATATTATTGTCAAAAAAATGATCTTATATATAAATCATTTGGCATCATCTTATAATGACTCCAAATTTTCTTGGTTCCATTTCATCCTTAAAATGTCTCTTGTATTTTACATTTATTTTTATTATTGTCAATCCTATTGAATTGAATAAAATCAGTACCCAAACAGTCAGTAATGGATGAAATGGTAATTGTTCAGTTCTTCTGTAATTAAAAAACAAATATTGGTTATGCCCATGACATAAATGTTACTTGTTCCATTGTTTTTGTGACCATTCCTGTAGGACAGAGGTGGGCAAATAATTTCCTAAGGGCCCACTTGGGAAACTGGGACTGTTGTGTTAATTTTATGTCAAGGGTAGGGCTGCGGCGAACCTGCGAATGGAAACCCTCCCACTGACCGTGCCAGACTCTTTTGGCACCTTTGGAAGCAGTCAGGCATAAGATCCAGCCAGAGATGCCACAGTGAATGCCCACTTTGCCCCCAGCACTCTGTGCCATCCCGCCACCACTCCCATGCCACAATGCTATAGCCACTCACACCCTTCCTGCTGCTGCCTACACTTGCCCACTGCCTCCCATAGGCCAGATAAAGAGAGCCTAAGTGTCAGATGCAACTGCAGGCCATGAATTGCCCAGGTCTGCTGTAGCAGGTGACACTGCAAGAGTAGTGCATTCCCTTGCAATTTCTGGAATAAACTACTGCAATGGACTGTGCATCATAAATAAACTTCTGCAAAAGACTATAATCAATTTGATACACTAGTGGAGAAAAAGAGGAAGGCCAAAGAAAACCTGGTGCTAAACATAAACCTGGTGCTAAAGATCTGGAAAAGATCCACCTTGAATGGAAGGATGTGGAGACTGTAACTGCAGACCCAGTACTGTGGAAAACACTTGTAGCCCAATGTGCTTGGCGCAGGACATGACAAGGATGAATGGACTGTGTACTAGACTGCCTTTGAAAACTACACACAAGCTAGCATAAGTGAAAAATGCAATGTCCTACTTGCTGATAGCTGGGAACCATTCCAACCATGAAATTCTGAAGTACTGCTGGCGGTCGTTGGTAACCTGGGCCTCGACTGATCCGGTATGGAAATCTGTTTGTTTATTTGCATATTAAGTCAGCATAGGTTTTACGCATCTGCCTTTCCTGATGCAACCTCTGCATTTATCCGGGCTTGAGACCGGCACTTGGGCTACACTGGTTAACCTCAGTGGCTGGGTTGTAACTGCAATTCATATATCTACTTTAAAATAGTTACTAGTGAAGCGAATTAACTTTTTTCTCCTACATTAATATTATTTCATTGACAGTGTGAAACATATCAACATGCACAATAGTTTTGATATTTATAAACTCTTCATAAGAGAGTAATATATCTTTAATTGACAAAAAACAGTGCTTGCCAAATGTGTTGGAATTATGCTTATTACACCAAAAACAATTACTGCAAGCAGAGGCATCAGAGGTTATAAGAAAGAGGACATTCACTGGGTTTGCTGAAACGTATTTTGTCATATTGATTATAAGATACACAAATAATCTCTTATAACTTTGTTCTACTAAAAAATCTTATCATTTTTACAGAAACTCAAAAAGAAATCGTTTCAGAGTCAAAATTCACAGTTTTTAGAAACCTAAGGCCTACTTACATATTAAAAAAAACTAAGCCCCTGCCATGATAGAAGTCCATTAATTTTTTTAATTTAGAAGAAACTCAATATATTGACAGGAAATCTACAATTTTAGTTATCATTTACTACTATTTGAAGAATAAAGTTTCAGTTCTTAACCTTATTTCACTTGTTATGTATGATGAAATAAATAAATGTACAAGTTCACTTATGGACAACTACTGATCTAGGATAACTGATAGACTAATCAGTTTGCTATCCCAAATTGTCTATCAGAAGACATCACATAGATCTTTAGCACAAAACTTATCATGTGTTCTGTTTCTACTATTTGTAAGTTAAATGAGCACATTCTAAATGTTATTTTGCTCATTTCTGGGATTCAAGAAATGGATTCAAGTGGATTATATGTCCATTTTAAATGAAGAAGAAGTCACTGGCTTCTCCTGGAATTAGCATTTAACTAGCTCAAAAGATAAACCAGAAGGCAGGATTAAGGAGAAAGCCAAAAATGGGATCCTGGAAAAATCAATGGTGCAATAATGTGCTACAGCTGAAGGACACAACCTTAACTGGCACTGGAACCCCTCTATATTCCATTCTGTCCAGGAAAATCCAGTGAATAGCCCGGATTAACAAATATATTCTAGGAACTGGAGGTAACACACATAGAAACTGTTACCTGCAATCCTATGGTTCACCATTCGGAGCAATTATCCAATGTTCCTACCACAGCTACCGTTTTACTATTTAGTGAGATGTATATTCCCATCACCTGCAAATCACAAATCACAATAATTACAATGCAAAAATTATCTCATGTTTAAACTGCAGACTACAAGCATAAAATGACCCTGTGCCAAGATGACTGCCTGTGTGACATTGGGCATAGCCAGCAGTTGGTCACAGAACTCACATTTAGAGTAAAAGTACAGCTCTTCCTGGATTGTGTAACATATTAAAAAGAATATGAGTTAGTTAAGAAGCATTACGTCTACTCTCTTAGGTGAAAAAGCTAAATAACAATGTCAGTTAAAGGTCTTTCCTCACATCACTTGAGTCTAACATTTGCAAAAAATAGTGTTTAAATCATTAGCAAATAAGAATTTGATTTCTATATTAGTATTTGTAAATAAGAAATAATCAAATGGTATTTTGTTCAAAAAGTCTTATTTATTCATTCATTTTTCACATTCTTGAACTGCCCCTCTTCATCATCTTATTTGCTGCATGCTACATACCCATCCCACCATTACTCTTTCAGGTAGATCTTAGGTGTCACAGAGATCAGCACAGCCTTTACTATATCATAAAACATACTTCAGAATCATCATCTCTTGAATTATAATGAACACCTCATATCATAAACATAGCATATACAGAGAGATTGTTATCGTGAAACTGTTTCATTTTTTTCTACATCAATATTCAACAGCCATAGCCTGGATCTTGAAGACTCTATTATAGAGGTTAGGTGGACTCCATAGCAGCATGAAAGAAACTTCTTTAATAAAAGAAATTCTGTTCTCTAGGATTTCCTGACACTGCTAATGGCAGGCTCAAATATCTCAAGTAAATGGAAATTAAACAAGGCAGAAGAGCTGGCAGAAAAGCCTAAGAACCTGCAGGCAAAAGGACTCAGTAAGAGGTTATCCAACATCATGATGGTTTAAAGGGAAGAACCAGAGAACCAGCTCACAGAGTTCAAGTGCTCTTGTCACCCTGGGCAAGCAGGACTGTCTAAGTGCAGGAGCAGAAGAAATGAACAGTCATGTGCATCAGATAAGCTTCGTCAGCGTAAGGACTGATGAGTGACAAAGCAAAACATGATTAAACGTATCAGGGGAAATGGAAAGGTTTGAAGTTTTTTTTTCTACTTGTTCAGCAGAAATTCTGAGTTACTCACTTAATGTATCATGTAATGGGAGGGCTCATAGCTCCAGTGTAAAGAACATGCCGCATCAGATCTGGTTCTGCCTGAAATCTGACCAAATCAGTGACCACATTAGGCTCTTTACACCAGTGATCTATTTTGTAGCTAAATTAATGCAATATGCTAAAGCAAAATTAAAGAAACACATTGCTGAGTTTGCATAACACATTCAACCCAGACTACTTTATGGCATGATATAATGTAGTGGTTCATAGAAAATGCTAAGACAATGGCTTAGGCACAAAGCCAACTGCATGACTGTGGGCCAGTTACTGTCTTTTAGTCCTAGGAAAAAGGCAGTAGCAAACGGCTTCCAAAAATGCTTCCAAGAAGACTGCATGGATTTGTCCAATAAGAACAACTAAAACTAGTTCATACAATATGCTAAGTTGATGGCTGGTGTTAAATATCATAATGAACTACAAAATCAAACCCCAATTTCCACTAGCTGTGAGAACTGAGCCAATGTAAGATACTTTCAAATGTGCATCATCAATAACAGTCTGTCAACATATTCCAAAAAATAGGGCATCATGTGAATTTCTATTTTTTTTACCCTCAAAACACCTCTGTGCAATAGACAGAGCTGAAAATATTAACTTGCTCAAAGCCATCCAGAAGATATTGTGACTTCATGGAGACTTCAGTCTAGATCTCCCAAAACTTGTTGCAGTATTCTATCTTATGTAGCCTTCCCAGCTGAGTCCCCTCTAGATACACACTTCATTCCCAACCAGAATAGCTCTTGGCTATGCTTTAACGCATATTAGTCCATTGACTCAAATCAAGTTAGTAGAGGTTATTGTACTACAGACTGCATATGTGATATAGTTCCATAATAGAGAATATGCTTTGTGTTGCAAAGAGCTTTTTGGGCAAGCAATGATTGATTTTGCGAGATGGGTGTGATGGGAGTAGTAATCCAACACATCTGAAAGGCGCCATGCTAGAGAATGCTCTATTATCATTTAGGATGCTGGCTCCCCTTATAGACCTTCACAATGATTTGCAAAATATTATCCAAGATTCACTTCAGTATTAATTACCAAGTTCTTCCTCTAGAACTGTGAATTCTCAACCATGGTTTATAGCTTTGGGTGTTCTGTGAACCTAGTCAATTGTAGCTTATCTATAGTAATACCTTTATCTTTCCACAATTGTTCCTGTTCAAAACAAATAGCAGCTAATGGCAGCTAAAGCTGGCCCACAAAACTTCTTGACAACTGTGGGGAAAATACCAGAAGGAAGGAGTATTAAGTATGTTCACCTCTTTGAGATGTTTATAAAAATAATAAAGTGGGATAATAAATAAATCCAACTTTCTGGCTAAAGATGCTTAGTTACATTTTTAGTCAGCTGCCTAACAAGT
This sequence comes from Acrochordus granulatus, assembly GCA_032468055.1. Lineage (NCBI taxonomy): Eukaryota > Metazoa > Chordata > Lepidosauria > Squamata > Acrochordidae > Acrochordus > Acrochordus granulatus. The sequence continues at coordinate 13,252 of JANHZU010007700.1, read as the reverse complement.
CCAGGACACTAATCAAATATAAGTAGCAGTGAACTGCTTCCAAGCTCAAGTGAAAATCCCTAGGAGATGTTCTCAGTACAATTTGCCTGACTTGATTCAGGGAGCCATGGAGATGGCCTTGAGGGAAATAGTCAGAAGTCATTATTACCACAAAAGGGTAGAAGCATTCCTTAGCCCTGGAAAAGGAGGTAGTGTTAGGAAGAGACTCTCCATCTCTGCTCCTAACATTCTTAGATGTTAATTCCACAAAAACATTGAAGAATCAAACAACAGCTGCATGCAGTGGGGAAACAGCCCAGAGTCGCTTGTAATGAGATGGATGGCAAATAAATTTAATAAATGAACAAACAAACAAATAAGGGAGTAAAGAAAAACACAGACTATCAAAATTGTGTTACTATACCCTATTTCAATAAAGTGTTTTTCTACTCTTATGAAGTCTGTTATTTGGTCTGAAAAACTCTGAAGGGTTGACACCTGACTGACTGACCTTGTTTTGAGGTACCCCATCTAAGCAGCTTTACCTTAGCCAACTCAGAGTTTCTTCATAGGATAGATCAAAACAGGTGTTGGAAAGTCGTTTTGCACTTCCTGATTTTTTAATTAGCACTTCATACTTCCTTCTGTTTCAGCACAGCCTCACTCTAAAAGCAGAATAAAAGTCATTTCATCGATCACCACCACCATCGCTCCTATTACTCTTAGCGGTTAACTGCACAAAAACATTGAAGAATCCAGCAACAGCCTGCATGCAGTGGGGAAAAAGGCGACATTCACAGTCATTCAAAATTGTGTTGCACAGGGAATAAGTGAACTTAGAATGCCTCATCCCTTCCCATTCAAAGCTTCAATAATGGCTGCAATGTTCTAGTAAAAAACCTGACCAAATGAGCTTTGTTTTTTGTCACTTAAACAAATGGCAACTATGAACTAGATTCCTTCCACAAATTGGTTCATCAGCACTTGTGCTACAGTTCTCTTAAAGTCTACGTGAAAGCAGCCTAAAGAAAATAATTAATGAAAGGGAACCAAGTATTTATTTGCAGTCATCAGATTAAGAAGCTTTTTATTCCTCAATTCACTTAGCCTTTTAATGAGCATTGAAATGTTGCTCGTCTTTTTCAAATCCTTTAATCTTTCAAACTTGTTCCCACTGAAGTTGCCAAGTATCTTTTCATATTTCTTCTCAAAATCTTTGAGTGCAGGTCCTGTGCTCTTCCAGAACATCTCTCTTCAAATCACAGGATCTTTCCTCATGAATGATTGTAGTATAACTCAGCCCTTGTTGGATCAACATAGCATCAGGAGATAACAGCCGTCTCTCTGTGTGGAATAGAAAGCACAGGAAGAGTGGGAAAGGGTTAGGTCTCCAGCTTTGGCTTCTGAACAGCTATCTGGCCCCTGGTGAGAGACAAAATGCTAGACAAAATCCAGTAGAATTGTTCTTATGCCAGGAATTACCTTTTTCTATATTTACTTGCCATACAGTAATCCTACTGAACTATTGTTACTGTTCCTACTACTGTCCTACAATATCGGTTTAAGCTAAGGCAGGGGTTTTCAAACATTTTCAGGCTGGGGAAGCTCTAAAAAAATGTGTGAAGAAATCATTTTTCAAAGATAAATGTTTAGTGCACACTTGAAGCAATTTTTATTTAATTCTCTTTGCGCTGGAATGTCAGTGAAAATGAAATAACCAGCTTTGTTACACAGGCAACTCATAGTATTATAAGATAGTAGAGTTGGAAAGTTTGTAGAACTGATTTAGTCAGGAGCTACTTCCCCCTACCAAAAGGATCTACAATATCAGCAAAACCCATGTCAGCATTTGGAGCAATGAATAATAAGCTTATTAGTCCCTTTTGATGTGAGATTTTTTCCAATCTGCTCTCCCCTTCAGTTTTCATATGTTTTAAAGACATATTTAAAAGCCTATTGAGATTTCCAAATGCGGTACTCTAGCTCTCACTGGACAGATGCGCATATATTTACGTAACTTTTATGACTATACACACTGTAAAGAACTGGAGAGGCAAAACAGATTGAAGCCAAATTACTGAATTAGTAGTTTATTGAATACATCTCCAGGCCATTTCAAGTCTATTTTTCTAGAAACTAATACTTTAAATGCTCCAGTAATCATTCTAAGTAGGACAGCATTCCCCTGAAGGAATAGGTCAGCAACATGGGGATTCCCCTAGACAAATAACTGCTGCTGGATAAGCAGGTGGAGGCTATAGCTAGGAGGGCTATTGCTCACTATCATATGTTGTACCAGCTGGTGCTCACCTCCCTGGAGAAGGAGGCCCTGGATATAGTAATTCACACCTTTGCCATCTCCCAGTTAGATTACTTGAAGAAGCTATATATGGAGGTGTCTTGGAAAAATACTTAGAAGCTGCAATTGGTCCAAAATGCAACAGCTCATATATTAGTGAGTGAGGGCTACTACTCAGTTCTAGCACAACTGTTGTTGATATTCCATTGGTAGCCAGTAGACTTCTGAATACAATTCAAAGTGCTGGATTTGAATCGACAAAGTACCTTGCATACTTGCAGGTCCATTTGTCTGGAGATGCAGTAAGTTCCACCTGTATAAAAGATTTAGGGAGGTTGACACTTACTCATTGGATATCTATTTATAATAGTTTTAATTGCAAATGTGATGTTATTTTGTTTTTTTTTTAATTTTAACTCAGCATTACCATAAGTCCTTACCGAATACAGCAGCATAAAATATTGCATGTATATTGGTGTCTGTGTATAGTCTATATACAGTATGTTGTAGATATGTGATAAGATCAAGAGAAAAATACAAAGTTTGAAAAACTTCTGTGTACCTATGCAAATAATTGCACAGTTCTATGATAAATAGGAAAGGTTATCCTTCCAGAGACAAACACGTTAAAAAACAGAGCCTGGCAATGCACCAAATATTTTTATATTCACAGATCTTGGTACTGATACTGCCCAAAGAAGTTTTGCTTTATGAACTTTTGGTTGACACTTTGAGACTATTTTAAAAGCTGGGTAGTGGTTGGAGGATGTTGTGAAATAGCAAAGCAAGCCAAAAATGAGAAGTATGGGTTCAGACATATATTGTAGTCACATTTTATTGTCTCCATAACAGAAAGTGTCTTTTATTCATTTTATCAGAAAAAAATGAACGAAAAAGAAATGTGCATGACAATTTCAAATAGCACCAAATCTGAGATAATGAAGTCCCAGAGGCCTACATCATGTAAATGTTTACAGTCCAAAGTTGTATCCATACTGTAAGATTCATGACTATGCAAAAACAAAGAAACACAGTGTAACCACAAGATATAACTGAGAAAGTTATTTTATGACTCAGCATTTTGAAGTCTGTATTTTTTATAATGTCCAACCCAATAACTTGAGCCCAGCTCTGTCACTGGCAAAATAAAACAACATCCTTGAACAGCAACTTTAGCCTAAATAAGAAATAACCATACTGTTTGGTGTATAGAATGTAGGTTTAGTTGTTTAATAATCATATTTGGGATTGTAAGGAAATACATGGAATCACATATAAGCTAATGTGGAAGCAAATCTATGTTCAAGCAGAATGACCATCTTTGCTCTTAACACTGCACACTTTTACAATCTTTTGTAAAAACTCTTTTACAATCCCCGTGTATATTCCTTCTGAGGAATCTTTCTAGTATCTACATCATCTGCAACTTGAGCAGAAACCAAGAAAGGAGTGGAAGTAACAATATGTGCTCTAGGCAGTTTCTACAGTTCTAGTATCACTTAGCAAACTGGGGGAGAAGGGGATAGATAGTTATGTTGGCTGGATTTCAAGGAGCTGAAAGAAGCCCCCGAAAGCTTCAGTACCAGAATAAAGATGACTAAATATAATTAGGGGTGATGAAAGAATTAATTAGCTTGAGTGGCGTAAGCTCTGGATCAGAACTGGGTTGCTGGTAATGTGTTGATAAAGTAAGGAGATCTCTTGCACCAGATTAAGTGCTTCAAATAATATATTAGATATGGAAGTACAAGATAAATATAAAGGAAATCAAATGACACAAGAACATTATCCTTCGATGTAGTCATCTTAATTTTTTTTCATTAATCCTGATTGTACACCCATATAATTCCATGCTGTCACTGATGATTTATTTCCTGTTCAGCTAAGACTACCATGTCTGAGCTGCAACCTTCTGAATGTACACTCAATGGCACCAAAAGGAGTACTGTCTATGGTAGCCCTATCTGACAGAAAGTACTGAATGAGGAGTATCAGATCTGTGGGTGCCAAACTCTGAAAGACCACTAGATTGCAGCAAAGATTTGATTGATTATCCATCAATATCCTTTTTCTGCCATCTGTGATCTAGCAAGACAAGAAATAAAGCACTTGAGAAAGGGTGACTATAGAAGTGATTTAAGTTTGAATGAAAAATAAGGCCCTTTGGATAGTCATGATCATTTTGTAGACATTTTCCAGGTGCAGCCTGGAGAAGAAAAAGAATACCAGCAAGTTTTGGGAAAAAATGGGAGAAGGAAACTCAAGTTTTAAATCTGGAGTATGCATCTACAAAGAATATGATTTTTAGTTTTTGTAGAAGCTGTTCTTAGCCTTACAATGGTTGTTCATATCTGGAATAAAATATTTTATCTAATCATATCACATTCAGTCCTGGAAGCTTGTCATTATTTTGTCCTTGTTTTGAATCCTGATGTCAAACTTGAAATTCATAATAAATTTCTACATAAAATTCAGACAAACATTACTGGCAGATATTCACATATAACATACTAGAAGAAAAGTATGTAAAGGCATTACTGATGTTGTGTGTTGGGGTCTAAAATGGATCTGTTGTCTACTCTGCCCGCAGAGTTACGACAACAGCACCATCACAGACTCCAGCAACTTCAGAAACCATACAGCTCTCCTCCCAGAAAACCCAATCTAGTAATCCCTATTCACTTAATCTAGAAATGGAATTACAATTATATATTTTGATTGATCAGTTTTCTTCCTTATTTCTGAGGAAAATACGTTTTAAGCAATCAGTGATATGATTTGACTTTGATATATAAAAAGTTATTTCTGGGAGGGAGATCATTCTTTTAAACAATCCCAAATCCTGAAAAAATAACTTTTTTAGTTTACTTTTAGCATGGGAGTTTAAGAGTAAATGAGAACAGGAAGCTCTAGCCTTCCCAAAATTGACCTGAAATCACACAGCCACAATTCTTCCATTTTGCTACTGAATTTTAGCAGTACAATCTCATGGTTTGGAAAGTCCAAACTTTGGGAATAAAATGTGATCCAGAACTGTGGATTGCTTACCTATGACCTGGAAACAATTATTTATGGAAACTGCAAGGGATGGCAGGGAGAACCAGAGCCAAAAGTCAACGGAACCTGCAGCATGCACATTTTCAGGGTAACTCTTCTTCAGTTTGTTCCTCACCATACTCTGCCTCTAAATAATTCAGCATGACGGGCTTATAGCATCTTGAAAAGTTGTGGAGAAAATTTCATCAAAAGCAGGTACCAACCAACCACTGAAGCAGAGGAATTTTTAAAGCAGTCGCTACAATTCCTCTTGTACTTTTAATTACTGGGCAGAGAAAATCAAACAGCAACCATTTTTCTTATTCTTTCATAGTAAATTGCAACACTTCTGTGTTATGACACAGAAACACATACTTGTGTTTCTTCTGACCTGAAATAATTTTAATGTGCTTATAGCTCTTAATCACAATTTGTAAAAAATATATACCAACCCACACCATTTGGAATATGAACTGTGCACAACGCCTCTTGCTTTTCCACCTCTGTTTATTTCATTCAGTCTTCAATTAAGGCAATCAGCTCTTCAGGGTAAGGAATGTCTTTGCTACTAGATAAATCTCCAGGTACTAGAGCAATTGAGTGACTTGCAACTTTCAATTAGGTCAAACTTGACTAACATCTTTATGACACTTATTTGCTGATGCTTTTAAAAGAAGACAGATAGAAGATCTTATTTCCAGACATGCATCTTGATTTTTTTTATTTGGTCTTTTCTGTATCACCTCCTGGAGATGACAGTCCCTATTTCCTGTTTGTTCTCCGTTTCTGTGTTCATTTCAAGTCAACCCGCTAAGGTTTTGTTAACAGAAGATGAGCAAATTTGATGGGTTGATGCTGTACATAAATCAGGAATTCTTTTATTCTGGGAACTGTAATTAATATCAGAACACAGTTTCACTATTTTTAGAATAATATTTTGTTTTTTCATCATTTTAATTTATGAGGTATAAATTAAAAAAAGAACAAAGAGAAATGGGCTGCCTATGACCCCATATAGGTGAGCTGAAATCGAAACTCAGACCTTGATATTTTAATCCATTGTTGTCTCATCTGTCATCACAATCTTGGGGCTGAGAAGGATGCAGAGATGAAGAACAAAAAGACTGGATCCAGGCATTAGCACTGAGTTTACCCTTTTCATCTTTAAATCATGAGTCCCAGTACCTCAACTCTGAATCCTCCTAGGCAAAACAATCATCCTGGAGAAGCAGTAAGCTGAAGGACAACAGCAGGCTAAATTAAAAGGCAGCCTCCTTGGGAATAATGATCTCTTTGAGAGTTGCCACTGGGAAAGTGCTAATGACTATCAGCCAACTCTTTGATAGGCTCCCCCCCACCTGGAACATTAAGAGCTTACATGGCTGGTTAGTCCAGTTGTTAGAAAACGCAATTTTGACAACTCCCACAACCAGTAATTTTGTAACTATCATAGATATTGATTGGTTGATTCTTATATATACATTCACCTTGTGCTATATGCTTGAGTAAATGGACACATATGAACAATTGAGTTCATGAAGCTGTCTCAAAGAGGGCCATAGAAGCTTAAATAGTTTGTGGGAAATGATAGGAATGAAGATTTTTAAGAAAGCATAACAAGAGATAAATATGAACTAATTTTTAAAACACAAGAGAGTTCCCAGGTGAACTGGATGAGGCAAGGGCAATCAGTTGGAAAAGTATCATAAAGCGTTAGAAAAATGCTAAGCTGTGATTAGCTAAACCTTGCCAGATGGGCCAAGTCTTGGTGCAAATTATAAAAGTAAATGGGAACTGTGGTATTTTGGTGCCTTCATATGGAATGGAATACTCTGCATAATTGGTGTCTTGCCTAGATTCTTCTGGAATTCAAATCTTGTCTAGCCATTAAACTTTGGGCTGGGCAAGTATGAATGGGTATACGTGTATGTGAATACCGATTTTTGTTCAGAAAGTGAAAGTTGTAGATCTTAATTTGATTTTATATGTCCTGAGCCCTGGATAGGAAAAGGACAATAAACAGCATTAGAGGTGTAAAACAAAGTCTCTTTATGATCCTTAGTCTCAAAGCTCTGTGCCTTGTACCTAGAAGTCTGGACTTCACAGCATTTGTCTGTTCCATTTACATCTGCTATCATTTTTTATTTATAATTGATTGAATCTAATTATTCTTTTGCCTCGCAACCTTGTATGAATTGACTTGTGGACTTCCAACTTCAGCTGTCACAATTTCTTTCCTCTCTAAGTTTTGGAATAGAGAATATTATTGTACCAGAAAAAAAAGAATATATTCTTCAAGTAAAGTGCAACACTATCTGATAGGAGAAAAAACATAATTCTAATTTGTTTTTTGTAAGTAAATCCAGCTGATAGCAAATGGATCCTGGATTCAAGTAAATGCACTTAAAGTGGAAGTATGATTATTGGAAATATTTCACTGCATCAAGGAAGGCTGGAGACTGGATGAAACTGTTGGATCCAGCAATGATTTCTAAAAGAAGGTCCATACTACTGCCTCCTCCAGGAAAGATACAATCATTCCCTTACTCAAGGATGTATTCACCACACATCACCTTCTGGGCAACCTTACCAACTGGAACATGGATCTGTAGAACAAGTGGCCAAGTTCAAAGCATCAAAGACATTGTTCACTTCTTCAGGAGTTACAAGCCAAATGCCGTCCAAATAACAGGACAAGACAATGCTTTAGTTAACTCACAAGGACCTCATCGAGTAGGATCTAACTCTGAGTGGATCTAAGCAACTTTGCCTGATTGATGCCTAGAACTTTCCTCACCAAAGCTTAGAAGACACTCCTGTGATGGCTTCCTCTCTCCAGAAAAGATGGAGTGACTTTAAACAAAGCCATTGTTTTGAAGCTGCAGAGCAATATGACAGAGAAATACAGGTAGTCCTTGACTTACAACCATTTGTTTAATAATGGCTCAAAGTTATGATGTCCACTGAAACTGTCAGTTTCTGACAGAAACTGACCAGCCTGCTGTCACATAATTACAATTCAGGTACTCAGCTCACATTTATGATGGTTGCAGTGTCCTGTAGTAACATGATCATGATATTCCTAATCAGCTTCCAACAAAGTCAGTGGGGAAGCTAGCAGGGAAGGTTTGGTTCAAATTACAAATTAGTTATTACAGCTAGTAGTTTATAGCTAGAATGGCAACTCATCTCTTCCTTCCCATTTTTCAGATGAGCATAGTCACTGCAATTTTCCAAATTGCAGAGTAAGTGAAATTTCTGTCTACTTAATGTTAGATACTGTAAGTGCTTACTACTTGAATATATATGCACTGTCATATATATTTTACTCTATTTCTATATTATACTTTATCTACTTCCTAATTTAGAATTTAGGAAGATTTTATAGATGCTGATGGCAATTTTCCGTCTGTGAGTCAGACTGTCAGCTGGCTTTTCTTTGGGTGGTAAAACCTTTGATCTTCCATTCTCTTTGATCTCTGGAGGTAATTTATACATCACAGACCTTGTCCTTCAATGCATCTTTGTTTTCAGGTCTTCAGCATTCTTAACTGGATTTGCCTTAAACTCACAAGCCTTCAACAATGGTCCTATCTAAATTGGGTTTATTAAACCATAAAGTTTCAACAGCACCTAAATTCAGTTTATTTGGTAGCCACAGCACACACCTGCATTCAAATTTTTCTTTCTCCCTTTCTCTTCCTAAGAGTTCTCTCTGGTGTTTTAAGAAACCTCCATCAATGCTAGCCCAATAACCCTTTCTCCTTCTTAGGGAACATTTTATTTATGAAAATTTATACAGTCACCCAACTCACAGTGACTTAGGTGGCTTACAAAATAAAACCACAATACAACCCCCGCATGTTAAAACCCTAATACAAAACCTCCCTATTCCTACATTTCTCCATGGGAAATTAAACTATCCCAAGTCCCAGGTTTTCTTCTCAGAAAACTCCAGAAAGCATTCCTTGGAATGTATGCATTTTCTGTTGCAAATGCCTAGGCCATCATTCATTCACTATGAGAAAGACTCAAAAGATAGCAAACTGCTCAAAGCTATTTAGTTTATGGTTCAATAAAATTTTCGAACCCTTATCTTCTATAGCCAATTCCAAAGATTTATTCCTTGGGTTGTATTACAACTTAAGTCAAGGACATATTGAACTGTATAAATTATATGGTTTTAATGTTCTACTTCTTAGTTTAGTTTCTAGTGAAACTAGTGTAATGTTTTCATGTGATCATCATTGACTGATTATTTTAAGGAATGTTAAACCTTATTCATCAGCCGCTAGTAATTCAAATCTTGGAAGCTATATATGTAGGATTTTGATTTGCCAAATCACTGAAAAAATGTCGCGATACATAAAAGGCAAAGCTGATAATCATAGAGACTATTAGCTAAAGACAGCATGAGTTTTACATAATGCCATATTTTTTCAGTAGAGTTAAATTGTTGAACAATATCTGAATAAATCAGTAGAGCTCAGATTTTCTTTTTAAATTTACCATAAAAATCTGTCATACTCTCATATAACTTCATACTTTCATGTTATACTGTGCAGTTTAATCCTAATTCTTCCATGTGCTACAGTTTATTCTTGAACTGTATTCACAAAACCCTAATTCACAAGACCTTAAACTGTTTGACATTAAAGGCTTTTATGTGGTTCACAGCCACAAATGCACTAGGCAAACAGCTAGTCCTAGCACATTCCTTTCAATGTTTATTATCCACTGTGTGCCTGCTTACTCTCTTGTAATCCCTTCCGCTACAATAAATGTAAATACAAACTTCAATTCTATTTTTGCCAATTATCCCAGCACTGGGGTAAGCATACCAAAGGACAGAGTTGTGGAGAAAAAGAGCCACAAGCCCCCCCTGCTGTTTGAGCTCACCCAGCTCTTTGGGTTGGTATCCTTCTGAGGAATACCTCAGGAAAGGTGAGCTAAAATCATATGCACAGTTGCAATCACTTGACATTTCATTGCTTCACCTAACAACCAAGTCTTCGCTCCCAATTGCAGTCACTGTACAAACTTGAGGAAAATGCACTGATTACATTGAAAACTGGAATACATATTAATTGGAATACATTTTAACTTCTTAAATTAAAAATGTAGCTTTTGTCAGCCGCCATTTTTATACCATGGAAAACTTCATGTAGATGGAAGGAAATCCAGACTAATTTTCTATTATCTTTTTGTTGCATAGCCCAATTTTCCTTCTGATTTTTTCTTGCAAATAACTTTTGAGATAAATATTGGTTAGTTGTGCCTAATATTTGATGCCTTGATATTTAAAAGGTGATACTGGTTTGAAGTTAAGTAGTTCTGCATTTAAAATTCTGATCTGATTGTACCATAACATAGTTTTATATTTTTTATCATGTTATATTTGTAGAATTGGTTATTTTTGTTACTGCATTTGTATCTTCAGATGCAGGTTAGATTAAATATCCCTTTGATAGATAAATCATCTAAACATATACTTACTTGTGAGTCCTGAGTCTGTAAACTTTGGCAAAGCACTAGTTCAAATCTCTTTTGAATTTCTATTAATATAGTACTACTGCTATTAGTTTATCAAGTTCAGTTTGTGACTTTTAAAATACAAAGCCACACCAAGGTCTCGATCACCACATAACTTGATCATAGATGCTATGGTTGGAAGCCTTCACATGCTTATCTGGGAATAAATCCCAGATAGATCCATTTGAAAAATTAATGGATTTATGTGCATGAATTGTTATTTATGTTGCATGCCAGATCTCTCAATGTATCATCTATACCAATGTATGTTAATAGTGCTTGCTACTAGAATTTATTGCATATAATTCCTCTCCAAAATATGTTACATGTTTTGCTGTAAGCGATACATAAAACTCTCTAAGGTGGAGCTTGGCTTAGTTGCTTGCAACATCCAACGTTCTCAGTTTGCTAAATACTTCACAAATGCTTCTTTGATTGAGCCTGCTCTCTGACAATTACATACAATGCTGTGAATCATGGAGTTTTTTATAACTGATACAATTAACGTAATAGGATAATGTTAATAATATTAATATAATCAGGTATCACCCCCAAGTTCAGAAATTTGGAGTTGGTGAGTTCTTTTTCATGCCATGCTTTTTTCTTTAAATTATTTAAAATTCACAATGATTTATATATTAACTACACTGTATATATGAATGGGTTGGTACCCATATTTGCTTTCCAACAAATCAGCTGTAAAAACAAGGTGTTATTCACTGTTGCTTCTGCTGACCCTTATATTCAGAGGAAGAGTACTGTCTGCTGAATGTGGCCCCAGCTGTAGCTATAATTTGAAGATTACCTGTATGTTCTGTTTGAGGGAATGGATTTGTTCAAATGCATGGGATATTTCTTTTTATCAGTATTTTTAATTGTTCCCTAATTTTTAATATTAGCCATCCAGAGTCCTTTTGCAGTCAAATGGCTCCTAAGTTTTGTAAATAGATAAAATTAATTCACTATAAATGAGGGATTTCCAAGTACAGTTTCCAAGATTCTGTGTATACTTAAGACTGGAGTTAAAAATACCTTATTGGAATCCATGTAGTCTTGCTTTCTTGGTCTTGCCTAGCTTTTTGAAAATATTCTTGATATTTGGTTTTACTGCTGAAATGCGATTACTTAAGCAAGTTCCTTTTAGCATTCATCTGGATCTGCCTTCCTGTAATTTAAACTTATTCTGTGTCTAACTGTTGTTATTCAGTCGCACAGTCGTGGCCGACTCTTCGTGACCCTATAGACTGCATTACGCCAGGCCCCTCTGTCCTGAACTGCCTCCCGGAGTCTTCCCAAGCCCACACCCATCACACTGACTATGCTATCTATCCATCTCATCCTCTGCCATCC
>JANHZU010007699.1:0-10392 GCA_032468055.1 Acrochordus granulatus | reverse complement strand
CCGTGACCCAACTAGGGAACTGCATCGGGGTCCCGTGGGGACCCTTTTCGGATGGAGCCGGGCCGGGCCGGGCCTCTTGTTTCTCGAAGGCAGGAAGAAGGGGCCTCGGAGCTGTCTCCAGGCGCGGGACCCACACGCCGAGCAGGGTGGATTTCAGATGAAACGGAGACCCTGCAATCTTCTCCAAAGTGAGCCCTGGGGCTGGGGAACCGAGAGGGGCACTCCGAAAAGCGGCCCGGTGGAAGCAGGGCGCCGGGAGGGCCCGACCGAGGGCGGACCACGCAGGAAGCGGTCCGAGATCGGTCAGTCAGGCCCTGACCTAAGTCGGCCCGATCTGGGATGGGCCAAGCCGAGCCTGGTCCGAGGCAGATCAGGCAGCGTCTGTGGTGCTCCGGGTAGCGTGTCTGGGAAACGGGTGTTGCCGCCTCTCTCGCCCACCGGAGTACGCCTTCCGCACCTTTCACCCTAAGACCATCCCAGGCTTGCAGCCGCGTTAAGTTCCAATCAAATCCCAGCTATTGATCAGCCTCAACCCCCCCGCCCCGGCTTTGTCTTCCCAGCTCTGATTTATTGGCCCAACGGTTAATCAGAGGCTTGGTGGAAATGAATCGCCCCCCCTGTCGTTCAAAACCACGAGTGATCCCGTTTCTGAAACGAGAGTAGTCCCCGGGTTGTGACGAACCGCTTTATGGCGAGCGACGCAGCTGTCGTGCAGTACCATCACAAAATGCCACCATTTTGTGACGGCGTTGCGTGGCGAGAGTGGCAGCCACCAGCACGGAACCACTGGCAGCTGACCCCAGAGAGGGGTCTCTCCCCTCACCAAGCCGGAAGTGGTATTCTGGCCGCAGGGTGGCACCAGCCAGGCTGAAGAGGTGGAGAAGACGTGCGAAGGCAGGTGAGGTGACAGTTCAATCTGAAGAGGGGGCGATGAGGGGCTTCAGCCCCCCAGGCACCTGTGGGAAGACCGCCTCTGCCAAGCCCATCAGATACGGCCTTCGCTCGCGGTGGGGACCCTTTTGCTTGCTTGCTTGCCTCCTCATCCCCCTCCTGAATTTTCTCTTCCAAGCGCTTGGCGTGGGCACGAGGCACCAGCTTCCTCGGATTGGTCCCGAGGAGCAGAGGAGACGGCTGGCCCTACGAGGGTGGTCCCGGAGTCCCTGGCTTCCACAAAAAGCTTGTGAAAAGTACATTCTAGCTGCGTGTTTAGAAAGGCCGGTTCTGAAAAAGAGGAGCAGTCGGGAAGGTGCCCGGCTGCCTGAGGAGTGCTGCGAGTTGACGTCCACGCACTTCCCGCTGCCAAGCTCGGACACCCCTGCGTTTAACACTAAAGGCTTGCAGCTGGTTGGGGTTCCTTGAAAAGGAGGCACCCCAGCCTCCAACAGAATCCATCAGAGAGGGAGAAAACGAAATAAATACCTGAAGGGACCAACTCGGTTGAGTAGGCAACTCATGAACAGGCTGAGACTCAGGAAGGGTCGTTAGCATTCCAGTTGCTTGTTAGAAATGGAGCAGTGCCCTGATGATGCCACCTAGTTTGGTAACGAAATGGCGGGAAAACAGGCAAGCTCGGAGAGCATCGAGGACCCCAAAAATGGAGCAGCGTTTCCCAACCTCGGCAACTTTTAAGCCGGAATGTCAAAAACAGGTCATTAGTGATCGATTTTGTCTCTTCCGGCTCGGTGGCGACTTTGGTGGACAGGAGGAACATTGTTGGTTTAATGTGCTTTGACTGCAGCAAAGGTTCGGCAGGGTATTCCCTCGGACAACCAGTTCATGTGTGGTTTGGGTAGTGCCATGTGAAGGTGGAGCCTCGGCCGGTTGGCCAGCCAGACCCAGAGGATCCGCACTGACGGCCGTGCGCTGAGGTGGAGAAGAGTCACTCGTGTGGTTCTGCAGGGCTGAGTCGTGGGGCCAGTTTAATTCAACGTTTTTCTTAATGACCCGGACGATGGGATTTTATTTTTTTCTATATTTTATATTATCACTGGAGTCTCTCATTGGATTTTCAGCCACCCATCTCCCCACAGCTGCAGGTAGCACAGGAAAAGGAAAGCCCAGAACCACAGCATACAACTCCAGTGCCCAAAGATGAAGGAAACGCATCAGCGACACCATTGCTCGCCGACCCACCGCCTGCGGACACTTTGCAGAAGGCCGACCAGGCTGGGGGCACGAGAATCTCCCGGGGATTCATGGGCTGCTTATCCAATTTGTAGATGACGCTAAGTACGACACGTGGCCAATGCCCAGGATGGTAGATGCCAGATTACATCCATCCCGGATGGGTTGGAAGACTGCTGAGAAGAACGAGACTTTTTTTTTCACTAGGGAGACATCTCAGGTTTTGCACTGGAGGAAATAACGCAGGCTGTAGATACCAGATGGGGAGTTCGTGGCTTGGAGGCGCTAAGATTTGGGAAGCGCTCGGGTGTGCTCATCGATGACCAGCTGAACGTGAATGTAGGTAGGAAGCAGCTGTTGGAAGAGCTCATGCAAGTCTGGGCGTCATTGGAAGAAGCACCGTCTCAGCCATCCGGGTCGTGGTGATCACAAGGACGCGTCCTCGGAAGACAGCTGGACTTCCTTGCTTTTGCTCCGGAAGATGGAAGATGCTTCGCCTCCTGTTCAGGAGACTTCCCGGATGAGAAGCGAAACGTCTTCAAGAGAAAGTCAAGGGAGTCCAGTTGGCTTTTGAGAAAGCAGCTTAGCGACAAAGGAAGGTGAAAGCCGCATTTATCTGTCCTCGGCAGCGAGGAAGACAGTCCGGGCACGATCCTCAGCACCCCATTTCCAGGACTGGAGAGGATTCGGGGGATGCCAGTAAAGGTGGCACAGAGACTTGAGGACGTGCTCAGTGAGATCAGGCTGAAGGAACTTGGGATAAAGGGAGTCCTCGACTTATGATCTCAATAGGGCCTGGAAAATTAAGTGAGTCATCACATGACTGCACCCAGTTTCATGGCCTTTTTTGCCACGGCTGTTAAGTGAATTGCCCACAGTTCTTAAGCAAGACGTCACGTGTCCGTGACTTGCGGCCTCCTGCTGGCTTCCCCATTGACTTTGCTTGTCAAAAGATGGCTGGGAAGGTCACAAATGGCGATCACGTGAGTTGTCGTAAGTGTGAGCCAGTTGTCAAGTGCCCAGATCACAATCATGTGACTGCAGGGACGATGTGATGGTTGTAAGCGTGAAGACCGGTTGTAGGTCAGATTGTTTCAGTGAGAAAAGATATCCATGGCCACAGAAGCTAAGACCAGAAATAATGGGTATATTTGGAGCATCGTAAAGCTTTTTTAGAATAAAACTTGAAGTTTTTATATTCTGCACTGGCCGCTGGCATTAGGAAGTAGCCAGCAGGTGTAGTGAGCTCTGTGGCAGCACTCCTTGGCCTGATGCCTCCAGATATATCGGGACAACAATTGCCAAAATTCAGTCATGCCGGCTGTGGACGCTGATAATGGAAACCTTGACTTCAGCACGAGGCTTGGGCACACTGCTCTGTGGCGAAGCTGTCCTGATGTGCTTTGAAGAAGATGACTCAGCTTGACTCAGATAATCTTAGGGATGAGCATGGTTTAGAGTTTCCTCTGATAGTTGTGTGCTAATGTATGCGTATTAATAATGCGCCATTTGAAGCGAGCATCTTTGCCTGCCTAAAATGAGGACTTGCTTGTGATATTTATATTCTTCCGAGGTTGGCGACATATAAGTGTGGCAAATAAATAAAGATGCCCGGCGTTTCTTCCTGCATACGTCACTGTAAGCTGTTTCACACGTCTAAACTCTGGTTTCCTGAACTAGTCCGTAGCTTTGAGTCTGTGTAACCTAATGAACTAAAACTGATCTCGGATGTTGGGCTCACACAACACGCTAGGCTGAGATAGGCTTGGTTAGATTGCAATTCAGGCTGTTGCGCAAACACCACGATGGATTTGGGAGGCTATCAATCTCTGAAGTTTTGCATAATCTCAAATTTCTTTGCAGGGGACGTTAGTGGTCATTATTTATTTTATTATGTGTTTGTTAAATTTATATGCCACCCATCTTGCCAGCCAGAGCGACTCTGGATGATTTTAACTCTGAGCTTCTAATTTGCAGGAAAAAAAATGCATTTAATCCTATTCATAAAGACACATTTGTTCTTGATGTAAATTATACAAAACCAGGGAAAACATCACAAATATGGAGCAGAGTCTCCTGTATCTCTCAGACTAGAGATTTGCTCCCTGAGAAGTTCCCTTTCATTTTTTCCCCCACAACTTGTCCTTCTGCGTCATTTTTTTAACTTTGCACGCCTAGGAAGGGAATCCGATTTGGTTTAAAGGTAGTCCTCGCTCACTGACTGCTTCCTGAAGTTATGAAGGCGCTGAAAACGATTTATGACCGGTTTTGGAACTGGTAGCTGTTGCAGCATCTCCGCAGTCCCATCATCGCAATGTAGGTGTTTGGCAGCTGGCACGCATTTGTGATGGTTGCAGCATCCCACAGTCGTGAGACTGCCATTGGTGACCTTCTGGCAACGGGAAGCCAGGAGGGAAGGTTGCAGGCTGCAGTCATATGATGTCACCTTTAACAACCCGCAGTGATTCGCTTAACGACCACAGTGGAACTGAAAATAAGTCGGCGCGGTCATGTGCTGTGTCACTTAATAACTGCATTGGAATTGCCAGTCCCAGTTGTGGTCAGTAAGTGAGAATGGCTCGCACACAGTACTGGGAGCATGTAAGGCTGAAGACTAGCACATAAAGACATAACTCAGGATATGGAATTGTGAGCCGGGGTTTTTGACTCCAACACCATTTTTTTTCGGAGCGAAGTTTGTGTTTTCCGGTGGCTGCGTTTTAGGTGTGATGCAGAACGAACCTTCGTTCTTGCTAACGTCAGTGGAAATGTGGCACTTTTCCAGCAGAAACGTGGGGTCGTTATTCGTCAGAAACTCGGTAGGAGAAAAACTTTGTTGTCAGAAAGTGAGAAGATTTGCAGGGAGGAGAACTGCGAGCCTGCCTGAAGAGTCTTGGCGTGGCGGCGGAAAGGAAGGCGGGTTTGGGGACCAGGTGTATTTGGGGATGAGGCTTTCTTGGCCCACCCGTCCCCCCGGGGTTTGCCATTCCTATCGCTTTGCTTGCCAGTTTTTCTTCCACTCTACCATCCAGAGGAGGAAAGAATCTCCAGGAAGAAATTGGGCTAGTTTATGTGTTGATTAAACAAGTGTATATGGCTGCCCAACTCACACATAGGGGACTCTGGGCGGCTTACAGGATTACAAATCACAACATAAAACCCCACAACCACCGCCACCCCACTTTATCCACAGTTTGCCGTGCAATTGTTTTTGATGCATTAAGAATTTTCCACGTAGAAGGATAAATGTAGGGCAAGTCGGACGGGTCAGAACCCTGGTGGGTACCAAGGGTTGTGCGCATGCCGCAACTGTTTGCTCTCTCAGATCCTAAAATACAAATACCTGCAATGGGTGGAAGGAAGAGACATCCCAGCTGTCCTGATTTCCCTGACGCCCATGGCCTGGCGATGCCATGATTCGCTAGATGTGATTGCGGCTTATATCGGATGCCTAAAGCCTATTTTATTCCAAAGCTTTTGGCAGGAACAATGGAGTATAAAAAAGAACAAGGTTAAAATGCAGCTCCTTGCATTCAGGTGACTTAGGGAAATGCCAATTTTTTAAAATTCAGTTTACATTTAATAAGAGGCTGGTGATGACCTGCTGCATGTCTCTCTGGGAACCTCTCTGCGAACGGAGATCTGTGGTCCAGTGAGGCAGGCAGGCTCGGTGGGGTCTTCGCTTCCATGCTGCTTCGGCCAGGACACGGACACCATTTTTGTTTTTTCTCAGATTGCGGAGACCTACGCCTTTCTGCCGAGAGAAGCTGTGACCAGGTTCCTGATGAGCTGCACCGAGTGCCAGAAAAGGATGCATTTTAACTCCAATGGGGTGGAACCGAAAGGTAAGGCAGAGCCTGCAGAAAGAGGCGCGCGGGGGGTTCAGGCCTCGCAAGGATGGTCGCTCCTTCACGGTCAGATCCTGGAGGAGTCGCCTTCAGATGTGCCCGTGAGAAAGCACGACAAGTGTCAACACGACGGCATCCTCGTGCCACTCGCATCAGGGCACAGGACCCAAGGCTGTAAGCCTTTGCACGAGATTCTCATCGCAGGCGTGGCGTGAACTGCTGCTGCTGCGGACACCTGGGCGCGCACCTTAATCAGAGTTTCTTTTTTTAAAAAAAAGGACATGAGAAACCCAGAAATCATCTTGTGTGCGAACGAAGTTAAATCACTGTTGAGTTAGTTTCTCGGGTGTGTGGCTAGGATGCTGCTGGCAGCAAGCAAATGGAGGCGAGAAATGCGTTGAAAAAAAAAGAAACTTAAATAGCAAGGCTGCCTTTCCTAACATACTTTCCGAACTCCTGCAGCTGCGCAGGCAGACGAGACGGTGGGACCCCCGTCTGGAGAGCATCAGGGTGGGGAAATACTCTTAGCGCACAAGTGAAAAGATCTTTGACCGGTCTGTGTACAGGATAATTATGGCTCAGCGTAAACCTTGGTTTGTTCATGTTAGTCCAATCCAGCCTGTTAGCTAATCCAGAAAGTAGCCAGGTGAAGCATGTCTGACTGCAGCCAGAGTGTTTCTCAGACTTCAGTTTCCATAATGTGCCCCTGTGAGAAAGGGCAGGGGGAGGTCAGTGACCCCTCAATTGCCGCTGTTAAGTTCCCTCTAAGTATTCCCCCCTCTGTTCCCTGGGTACGAAGGGAGAATACTTTGTCCAGGAATGACATTTTCTTCCAAACCTGGCGCAGTTTCACCAGCCAAGAATTCCAGAAAAGGAGGATTTTGGAACATGTGCCGAATGCCTGGCTGACCAGATGGATGGAGGGTCCACATTTATTTTTAATTCAGAGCAGAGCCGATTTGCAAACGGAGTGGGACCCTCTGCCTCATTCCCTCTGAATGGCTCTTCTGCCCTTGCTCGGCTTCCTTTGGTCGTTGTGAGGGGACAGTCTGGAAGGGGGGTTATGACCAGGGGTGAGAAGGACGCCCCAGGGCTTCACTTTCTCTTGACAACGGGGCTCTTTCATGGAGGGGGATCTGAAGAGCACACCGAATCTCCATGCAAATTGTGCAAATGACTTTAGGGACCCCCCCAGTCTTGCTCTGTTCCCCTTTGAAGAAAATGGATTAGATGAGATTTAAACATGGGAGCCCACAAGAGGTAGTGGGTGGGATCGGAACTAGAGAAACGGGGGTTAAATCCTCCGCTCGTGGACATTCCACGGACTCAGCCTTTCGCACAAAACGGTTGGTTGAGCCAGTGCTGCCTGCGCATTGTGACTTTAAATGGTCGCTAAATGAATGGCTGGAAGTCGAGGACTACCTGTGGTGCTAGGGTGTGTGGACAGAGGGGGGGATATGGGGAATGATGCTGAAATTGCTCAAAAGTCCCCTTTTCCCTTCTTTCCCCAAGAAAACGAGCCTCCTTCCTCGCTGGTCTCGGGCATCATCGACTACAACATGCCGCTGACCTCCACCTACTTGAAGCAGATGAAGCTGCGAGTCATGAAGTCGCAGGAGCAGGTGAGTGGCGAAGGGATCTTCGGAAGGGGAAGGCTCGCGCGCGGTTCGGTGCAGCCGTCCTTGGCTGCCTGCAGCCCTTTTGGCTGAATCCGCTTTGCCTTGTTGTCGGGCCAGTCCTGCTTACCGCGACAGCCCCGTAGCGGCGCTTCGGTATTACCCGCCTTAGGGTTAGGTCCAGGAGGCTGTCAATTCTCCACGAGGCTGGAGCGAACCAGTAAGGAAAATAGAGGAAGAGCTAGGAAGGGCCGGACTCTTCAGCCCAGACACCAATTGGGGTGGAAGATGTCGCTATGAGCAAATTGCGTTTTATCCACGGGGTCCTTGCTGCCTTCCAAGCTGGGCTGTTTTCTCGCAGACATTTCATGACCCAACTAGGTAGCGTCATCAGTGCTAGAAGGGAGTGGGGTTTGGAGGAGAAAGCGGGGAGGAGAGACTGTGAGTCCTTGGTGCCCTCTGAGCTTGGTTGTTTCCTTGCAGATGTTTCATGACCCAACTAGGGAACATCCTCAGTGCTAGAAGGGAGTGGGGTTGGCTCTCTGTTTATGTACCAGTGACTTGTCCTGTCAGTGTTGGTGGGAACGTTCTTGGTGGTTCCTTTATTCGGCTGTTGTTTGCTGTTAACCTTTTTGTCCAAGTTAGTAGTTTCTTGACTGGGGTGTTGTTTACTGCTTGGTTGTTGATCTAGTATGAATTTTGGGGTTAATCTCTGCTTATCTGGGTGTTGATTGCTGAAACAATCAAAAAGCTAAAAGACCACAACGCCCACTTCCCAGGAACTACTCCCTTCTAGCACTGATGCGGTTCCCTAGCTGGGTCATGAAACGTCTGCAAGGAAACAGCCAAGCTCAGGGAACACCAGGGCCCCCACAGTCTTCCCCCCCCCTGCAAACCCCACTCCCTCCTAGCACTGATGCTGTTCCCTAGCTGAGTCACGAAACGTCGCCCACAAGGAAGCAACCAAGCTCAGGGAGCACCAGGGACCCCTCGGTTCAACCCTGTGCCGCAAATATTCCCCTGTTGCTTGCCTGCGTTGCGTTCTGAAGAACCCTGGCTCGCCAGGAAGAGACGGTTTGTTTCTTTGCTGCTGTGGAGAGCGCAGGGGGCTCTTGACCCCGAGCAGGTGCAAAACGGGTCTTCCAGCCGGAGCAGAGAATCAGAACTGGAATCTGCTGACCTGGACATTCGCAAACCCCGCGGAAGCGGCCGGCGGAAGGCAGAGGAGCGGGCACTGCTGCGGTTGCGTTGCGTGGGCACAGTCGCGCTTCTCTCGGCGGCTGCCCGTCTCAGCAGCGCACCAGCGGCCACTTTTGCCCACCTCCGGCTCGCTCTCGAGCCTCGGCGCAGCAGCCTGCCCTGGGCCGGAGCCCCTCCCGGGGGAGCGGCACTTGCGCATGCTCGCAGGCGAGGAAAGCGGAAGTGGAAGCTCAGTCCCGGCAGAATGAGGAAGGGCAGAATTCGAGCGTCGCCTGTGCCGAGCCCCATCCAGGCGTTTTTGGGCGGTGCAACGCATGTGGGGAGAAGTTGCGGCAGGGAGGGGAGATGCAGCCTCGTTTCTCCCCGAGAAAAGGGAACAGGCCTTTCCCGTTGCAGAGGAAAAAGTGCGCAGAGCATGTGCGGCTCGTAGGGAGTAAAACAGAGACTGTGCTGGGTGGGCGAGAGGAAGAGGAGGAGCTGCAGCTTCATCTTTTGATGTGCTTTTTATTCCTGTTTTCATGGCGGCTGCTCCGAGTTGGGCGGCCTAGAAATCAAACGGCTCTTATTAGAGATCAGTGCGCAAGTGAATAAAAATTGCACTGCTTGAAAGCTGCCCTCTTCGCTAGCATCGTTGGGAAGTCAGGCGCACCTTGATGCCGTTTCTGTGCAGGGAGTCCTTGACTTACAACCACTTGTAAGTTCAAAGTTACAACAGCACCCAAAAAAGTGATTGATGGCTAGTCCTCACACTTACGACCGTTGCAGCATCCCCATGGTCACGTGATCCAAATTTGGCTGCTTAGCAACTGGCATGTATTTATGACCCCAGGGTCACAAGGTTACCGTTTGCAACCTTCCTAGCCAGCTTCCGACAAGCAAAGTCACTGCGGGGAGCCCTAGTCACTTAGCATCAGATCAGATTAGATCACGCGATTCACTTATCAACTGCAGCGATTAAACTTAACAACCATCACACAAAAAATTGTAAAACCAGACGTAATTCATTGAGCAACTGCCTTGCTTAGCAACGGAAATTCTCATTCCCAGTTGTGGTCATAAGTTGAGGACGGCACAACGCATGTGGCTTTGTTGGTGCTTGGACCTGCGCCTGCGATCCCCAGTGGGCAGCCGGGTTTGCAGATTGCTGCAAACTCTTCCTGCTGACATCCTCTTCGCCTCCGGAGACTCGCTGGGTTGCCTTGACTTGGCTGGTTGTTTGTGGTGTTTTGTTTGATTGGACGGATCTGATCAAGGTAGATCGATGGCTGTAAGACGGACTTTTTTGAAAAAAGGAGTTGGATGATGGTCAAAAACAGGGACGGATGACGTGCTTCCCCTCTGGGTTTCTGGGGTGCCCCCGTTGTGCCAAGGGGGTGTTCCTCGAGTCACTTTGGCCACTTTACGTTGCTCTTCGGCCAAACAGTTGTTATCCGTGGTCAGGCTGGATCGCCCGCTGCTAACGTTTTCCGGTGAAGACTCTGCCCGAGTGTCTGCTGTGTCTGGAGTAAGCATGTCCAACCTTGGCCCCTTTAAGATGTGTGGACTTCAACTCCCAGAACTCCTCAGCCAGCCACCTTAATGCCTTTAGGACATGTGGAATTCTG
>JANHZU010007698.1:50745-64429 GCA_032468055.1 Acrochordus granulatus | reverse complement strand
ACTTTCCAGCTTTGGATGGAGACATTGGTCTTCATGCATTAAGTTTGACCACTAGGATGAACTCCTCCTCTGCTCAATGACAACGGCCCAGAATTAGTTCAAGATTCTGGGAATGCCTTGAGTCTCTGCCTTAGGAGCCGAAGTTGGAAAGGTCTCCCAGGATAGAGATAGGTTGCACATTTCAAAATATATGCCAACAGTATAGACTGAAAATAGTTTCTTGGTTCCAATGCAGAATTTATCTGCAGACGTTAACCTCCTTCCCTGCTATACCATGGTGACTAGGAACCTGTTTTCAGACTGAGATTCTTAATTAATAGGGGAATACATAATTCTTCATCGGCTTCCTTCAAAAGCAGTGAGCAAGTGATCCTATTTATTTTCATTCCTATGGCCATCCATCTTAACACTGTAACTCCGGGCACTGAACAGCAATTAAAAACATGAAATAAAAATAACATCCCAATATGTACATAAATGGCAGCTAATGTAATAAAAGATTCTCAGTTTTTTTTAGTATTGCAATGATAGATGATATGGTAAATCGCATAAATCAATTTGTGTTATACTTACTCTCCTGCATATACAGTAGCTAGTAACTTCATTTAAGGATATGCTTGGGCAAGAAATACATATATTCCTTAATAATCCCAGGGATTCTCAAATTTTGCAGGGCTGTGGCTATCCACAGGGGTTTAGGAAAGGAAAATATAGGGCAAAGCTCAGAGTAAGTTTTGGCAGTGTTCCTACCTGGCCTGTGCTATGCTGGTTTAAAAAAATAGTGACCTCCCCTTTTTTCAAAGTTTGAAAACCCAATTTTCTGGAGTAAAAAGAGCAAAGAGGCACCAGTGAGGAGAAGCGTAAGCTAATCTCACAAACCTCTTAAGATATTAAAGCTAAAAGCTGCTGTTTGCAGACCAGGGTTGCTTGGGCTTAACTGATTTTAGGATGCAATGCAAGGAATGACTTGTTACTATTTCCACCTTGAGCATAAAGCCAGCTGGATGACCTTGGACCAGCCATTTTCTCTCAGCCCAAGGAAGGAGGTAATGGCAAACCACTTCTGAAATTTGTTGCCAAAAATACTGCTGTGACTTGTCCAGGCAGACTCACAATTAATGGAAGGGGGGAAAAATTAGGAATGGGCTGTGTGTGCTTTTTGGATGCATGTTGTTTGTAGGTCTTGGTTTCCATTCCTTCTACTTTCTGGTAAAGCTCTTGTTGTAAGGTATGGTTGTAGTATCCCTTTCCTTTTTGCATCAATCCCTCACGTCTTTCTGATTTCAGAGTACCTGGGGTTTTGAAAAACTGCACTAGGACCAAGGCAGGGAATTCAACTACAGGTTTGTATTAATGGCTCATTGTGAAGGCAAGGTGCAAAAGCCAACACCCAAAACTGCCTTCTGCATAAATAGTGTCAATGGCCATGATTAGACGCTGGTTAGGTGTTGTGGAAAGGGAGGTCCAGCTCAGCAGCAACTGAGGAAACATATTATGCCATTGCTGCCCACAAGCAGAAACCAAGACCATGGGAAATATTGCCTTGTTTTTTAAGCACCCCGCCTCAGCTTGCAACAACCTGCTAGACTGCTTTAGGTCCTCCAGGGTTCAGATTGCATGTTTAACCCAATTGTTTTGTGCTCTGAGGACAGTAGATCCACAGTGTCACTTTCCAACAGTTAACAAAAGATCATTTCCTATAGTGAGAAGGACTGACCAAGGGTTTTCTTAAAGAGAGACATTATTCAGTCATTATCAGCTTCAGGATATACATCCACTTTTAGACTTCTAAAAACATCTAAAGGTGGGGAAAGGGAGCAAATGACTTTCCTGTGATTGGCCATAAAACTCTTTGAGTACTGAAAATTTAGCCAGAGTGGCTTCAGTGAACTTCATTCATTAAAATTCTTGCTGGCAGGGTCTCCATAGCTCAGTGTTCATTTTATACTTTAATTTGGTTACTCAGCTTTTAATTGTCCTATTCAAAAGAGAAGAAACAAAGATTTTGGTGATACGGAAGGGAATGCATTTCATGTTATCTCTGCAAAGCTCAGGCAAACTTTTGAGAAGTTTTGATATTCTCCAGTTTTCATTCTCTTTGGAATCACAAATCAGATGGGGCAGAATAAAGATCCCAACTGTGCTTAGCAGTAGACACCTTCCTGAGGAAAAAAGGACACCTTATCAGATGCGGAAATTATATGCTCACCCGTACATACCGTTGTGTAGGGAGATTACCTCTGCAAAAGAAATGCTTGGAAATTAAAGGCCTTCCACTCTGTTCTACTGAGTAGGTCTCCAAGATTTCCAGCTTCTGTTCTCCATTAAACATCCTGGTCTCCTGGATTCTCATTAAAATAACCTTTTAATAATTGTTAAACAAGAATAATTCCTATGATATATTTACTGAACAGCTTTGTATATTTTGTATGATTCTTGCGTACCATAATTTGTAAGAAGTTGGCTCGTCAATGCTTTCATTGTTCAGACAAAATTAGGGCGGTCTGGTGGGACACAAGTTGAGCACATACTAGGACTCATTATCCCGACTTGTGATCTAGCCAAAAGAAAGAGAGAGGGAATTTTGGAAAAAAGAAAGAGGGTGGTCCAGCTTACAGTGGGGAACACCAGCTTCCTGTGAAAAGAACATCTTTGCCATGGGATTCTTATTTTAGCAGATACATTCAGGGGGGATCTCAGTCCAAATCCATAATCACAGTTGTGTATCAGTGATTAACTTGAGAAAGGTACCTTGATACACCAGAAATACTTCCCTACTTTTCTCCCTTCAATGTGATGTTTTTTAAAAATATTATAGAGCAGAAGTGTCCAACCTTGGTAACTTTAAGATGTGTGGACTTCAACTTCCAGAATTTTTCAGCCAGCTATGCTGGCTGAGGAATTCTGGGAACTGAATCCACACATCTTAAGATGGGACTCCCCTGCTATAGGTTTTAAGGGTTACCTAGCCACAGGAGGGAATTGGGTTATTAGTTCTCTGTAGCTCCATGTGCTAGGCTATGCCAAAGATGGAGAGCCTGGGATCCTCCAGATATTGCTGAATGAGATCTCCCAGAAGCCCCCTCCAGGCTATCCACTAGTTTTAACATTTGAAGGGGCAGAAATCCTCCATTTTGCATCTATTCTAATAAGGTGTTTTCCACATGTTCTAGATTTCAATTCCAAATCAGCTTTCAGCAGCATAGCCAATGGCAAGGGATTGTAGGACTACAGGTAGTCCTTGACTTCTGACCACAATTGGGACGAGAATGTCTGTTGCCAAGGTTAAGTAAGTTGTGCCTGACCTCACAATCTTAACTGCTGTGGTTGTTAAGTGAATCTCAAATCTAGTTTCCCCCACTGACTTTGTCAAACATTGGCTGGGAAAGTCATAAATGGTGATCACGTGATCCCAGGATCCCGCAACTGTTATAAATACATGCCTGAATTTTGATTACATGATTGGGGGGACACTGTGACAGTTGTTAGTGTGAGGCTTGGTCATTGCTTTAAGCACTGTTGCTTGAACAGTCACAAAATGAATGGGTGTAAGGCAAGGACTACCTGTATTTGTCCCAAACATCTGGAACATGGGGTTGCTTCCTCCAGCTTTGCCCATGAAGGGATAGGGAAATACATTTCCCATCTGAGCCCAGAAAAGACAAATCAGGGATCCAGTTAATTAATAGTTCAATGTAAGACAAATTCTATGTCTGTATCGCACAATATGCCTTGAAGTACGCATATGTGGGGCAAAACTTTCTAAACAAGCTAGACTTAAGGAGTTGCACTTGTGAATTTCCACCCAAAATGTGGTTAGTCAAGATCCTATCAGAATGGGAATGGAAGCCTAGTCCTTCTTTTGGTGGTCTCCCTTGAACACTGATATACAACAGCCAAATTTCATGCTTCCAAATTCTCTGCTATGAGTTGCTTTTGTACCTTGTCACATTAAATCTGAATATAATGAGGAAGGGGGCAAAAGTGTCAAGAATGAAAGTCTTCTTAGCTGTGGGGAAGCGGGGGGTGTCATTTCTGAAACACCTTCTCCAGGAAAAGACACCAAACACCCATGTGGACATTCATTCAACATCAAGTAAAACTGGTGTTTTCACAGCCATATTCATATCTCTGTTAGAAAATAATGGCTCACCTATTTTTATTTGCAAATTTTTATCCTGTTCTGTTTACTAATATGTTCTGTCCAGATTCTGATCTTTTACTGTTTTAAAATCACATCTGTCCACAGAACATGTTATCAGCCGTAATAAAAAATGCTCAGTGATTTAACTTCTTGAACCAGGAAGCTATTTTTTCTTAAGTGTAATGTGGAATGTGGACTTCATATTTATGCCATAGTTTAGTTACCTCTTCAAGAAATTATAACATTCAGATAATATTTGTAGGTCTCATAGCAACCTTTTTTGTTGTTGTTCTCTGCCAAGGGATAGGAATAATGTACATCTTAAGCCCATATAGCATTTGTCTTTTCCAAGAATGCATAAAAGAGCCACGAAACCAAACTTAAAAGCAAGCAAAGTTTGAATCCTATTTTGATTTGAATGCAAGTCTGGTCTGGTCAGATTGACAAGAGGCTGAGGGCAATGGAAAATAACACATTTCTAACTTAAATTCTTTTGGTACTGTTTTTGCGGAGCTCACCTGCTTTCTTTAGATGAGTTTTAAATCCCAGAATACCAACTGACAGTTTTTAAAAGAATGTGTGCCAAACTTTAAAAGAGAGGCCTGAAAATCCACTAGGTTTAGTCATTCAGTTCGGACATGTGACAGGCCACTTAACCTTCCATCTTGGCAGACGATCTTGCATTAAACTTCCAGGCTGCAGAGGAAACCTGATTTTTTTTTAAATGATCAATTTGCAAGCCGGTGTAAATAAAGTTGGTAGCCTCTCTCCAACTCCTGATGACAAATTAAGGTAATGGTGAGGATTGCACTGATTTGCTAACCTAGTTTTGACTTCATTCTGAGGATATTTTCTATATGCATGCGAGTTTCCCTTTCTTCTTTTAATCTCTCTCATGAAAAATACCTATATTTATGTGGCAAAGCTCATGCATATTGCTATACATTTAAATAACTCTATTTTCTCACAACATAGGTTCAGTCATTTGCTGAACATTAGTTTCAAGGGCATAGAGGAAAGGCTTGCTGACTAAAATGCATCCATGCACTGTCCACAGTTATTAGTGCCTATTATTCCAGTTAAATGCAAAAAAAAAATTTGAAATTTAAAATAAAGAAATGATGGCTCCTTGCTGTCATTTGTCAATATCTTTTGATACTGAGATGATGTGACAGAAGCTGTATTTTTAAAGCTTAACTTGAAAAGTAGAAATGAAGACATGGATTGAGTTCCCATCATACCTGCACCCAGAAATCTACAGAACTTTGCACAACATGAAGAAAATGTAAAGATATGTAAAATAATAAAATCCAAAAAATAATACTGTGACAAATTTCAAAATAGTCATAGTGCCTTGCAGATATCATCATGACTCAAAAATCTATTTTTAAGAAGTTCTTGGACATGCCATTGAAATGAGTAAGCAAAGAATCTCTTTTTCTTAAGAAACTGAATCTTCTCGAATTTTAATTTAAGGCATCAAGAACCAGGAGACAGTCCCACCTTGGACATGAAACCCAACTGGGTGATTTTAGACCAATCACCAGGAGGTAGTAAGTTCTAATCCTGCCATAGGCATGAAAGCGGCTGGGTGTCCTTAGGCCAGTCACTCTTTCTCAACCCAACCTGCCTCACAGGGTTGTTGTTGTGGAAAAATAGGAGGAGGAAGGAGTATTGTGTGTGTTTGCCACCTTGAGTTATTGATAAAATAATAAAGATGGAACAGAAATAAACATAAAATAAATAATTCAAAGAGGCTTTGGAGAGGAGTGAAAATCTGCCTTATATTTTAAGTTGAAGAAGAGAAGCATACCAAACCTCCCCTTCCCCAAATACATACATACACAAAAAGGAAAAGAGAAGTGATTTCACAAAAAGCTAAGGCAGATTTATTTATGTGAAGTTGTAAAAAAAATGGCAACGGGGAAAACACGGAAAGAGAAAAGTTTCACATATTCCCATCAGAAAAATATTTACCACCCATTTGCTCCATTCATCCCATTTGTCACTTCTGATTATCTGGCTATGCAAGAAGAGGTCAGGAGGTATGGAAATTACTCCAGGGGCTTCAAAAGGATCGTAATTAGTCTCTCAGGCTTCTGAAACTAGGCAAAAACAACTTGGGAAAGGCAGCAATATTTACAAAAGTCTCTGCTGCTCAGTTTATGGATCTTCTTCTGGTGAGTCCATGGCTACTAATTCTCAATTTGTGCCTATCTCACTTGGTGAAGAAGGAGAGGGAGAGAGAGAAGTGAATGAAGAGAACTGTGCCTTAGGATATGCATGTTCCTGATCCCTCCAAACATCATAATCCGCAGAAATGCGATGGCGATGGACAAGGCAGCAGAAGCTGAGCCGAATGCCTTGAAAAAAACTCAGGATAGGAGTGTTTAGTGCCCCATCTGACAATTCTCCACAACCTCAGTGTGCTTTGTGTTTCCACTTCTTGTGTTTTTTGTCCTTCTTTTTGCTTGCGCACCTGGAGCAAAACCACTGCATTTCTTCTGGGGGAGCAGCCGTGATGCCAACACAAGGCCTATGAAGGAAAAGGACAAAGGGTAAAGATGCCAAAGGAAGATAACAATTCCTGAAAATTTAAACCTCTCAATTCTTGGGAGGCAGGGCAGTAAACATTTCACCATCCTGATACTGTGGTTCGATAGAATATGCGTTAAAAAAAGCAACACAGTTCATTTGACAATGATTGCAATTTCACACACATATGGGACACCTCCTATAGTAAAGAGAGAATTGAGAGTTCGTGTGGATCTTCTGAGCTATTTCCCTACCTTAAAATCTCCTGCACATATGAATAAAATAAGGTGCCAGTGGACTTACACAAAGGGTGTTTGTTGCAGTTTTTTTCCTGAAACGCTTAGATTTATTTTGATTTATATATGTAGAGTATATACAATAGAGGTGTGGTGGCGCAAGCAGTTAAGAGCTCAGCTTGCCGGCTGGAAGGTCGGCAGCCCAAGTTCAAGACCCAGCATTGCCATTCAGCAGGGTGAGCTCCTGTTGTTCCACCTCAGCTCCAGCCCACCCAGCAGTTTGAAAGCGTGAAAAACCCAAGTAGATAAATAGGTGCTGCCAAGCCCAGAGGGAATGAAGCTTTCAACGACAGATGGTGCAACGCGTCGGTTCAACTATTTCCTCAGTCGCATTGATGGCCAACAAAGTGAACCCTTCTAAGCGGGAATAACGCTAAGAAAAAAAATACAGTATATACAGTATATACTCTAGGGTGCAGTGCTCATCTCCATTTCCAAGCCAAAGAGCCAGCGTTCGTCTAAGGACGCTTCCATGGTTGTGTGGCTGGCATGATTAGATGCCAAAGGCACATAGACACTGTTACCGTTCCGCTGGACTAGGCGTACAGTACCTATTTATCTACTTGCATTTTACATGCTTTCGAACTGCTAGGTTGCAGGAGCTGGGGCAAATAGCAGGAGCTCACCCTGCTGTATGATAATGCTGGGTCTTGAACTTGGGCTGCTGACCTTCCAGTTGGCAAGCCAAGCTCTTAAGCGCTTGTGCCACCGCACCTCAGTGTATACTATATGTATATCTATATATCTATATACATCTATATCTCATGCCTTTATTATTTCGAGGAGGCAAACATATTTAACATACCTTCCTCCTCCTAGATACTTAGAATGTTTGTATATCTCTGAATATTAGCATTATGCATTTTCTCTAAATTGTGCTTCCTGATTTTTCCCCCACATCATGCATAAACTGGAGTGCATCTGTACATAAGTAATTTTCTTTGAGTTGTTTTAAGCTCTTCCTCTATTGTTTTTAATCATTTACAGCCCTGGTTCTTTGGTTGTAAAGAGTTGCATTTCCCCATCCTTTAAAAAGACATGCATACATGAACACGCGTGCTAGAGCACTTGATTTTTTTCTTTGCAGAAAAATATAAGAAATTACAGATTTAAGAAAAAAGTTTAAAGTTTTTTTAAGAGCCACTGGAATCAATTGTCTGTTTAAATGTGTAGAATGATTACTCAGTTCACTGAATAAATCCTTTCAGTTGCAGAACAGGTCTATTTTTCAGTTCAGAAAAATACTCATAGGATTATTTAAGTAATGAAAATCCAGGGAACTCTATATTCACATCAGTGCTTTGCAAGAAGGAATTCAATACCGCAGACAGTACGAACAGGCCAAATGTATCACTTGGCTGGTAGAGAAGTCTGTTTGCTCAAGATAGGGGTATATAAAATCATTTGAAATGAGGGCTGTGTTGGGCCTGTGGATGGCATGACCCCAAAATAGGAAGGGCTGGGGAAAAAAAAACTTGATTTAATTTGATTTTACATTTATACAATTAAATATATTACAGGTAGTCCTCAACTTACAGCCATTTGTTTAGCAAATGTCTGAAATTACAATGCTTGCAGGATCCCGGAGTCATGTTATCACCATTTGTGAACTCTCCTGCTAGCTTCTAAGTCAAGTCAATAGGGGAAGATGGATTTGCTTAATGATTGTGTGATTCACTGAATAACTGCAGTGATTTGCTTAACAACTGTAGCAAAAAAGGTTGTAAAATCTTAACAATAATTTTCATTATGGTTAGTCATAAAAATTCTGATCCCAATTCTGGTCATAAATTTAGGACTATATGTCATGAGATTATTCCTAGGTATTGTATATTCCTCCATTCTGCTACACTGAAGCATAGACTGATTATAAGAACTGCCTCCAAAGCCTTGAGAAATGGCCACATGTAGACCAAGAGCCCAATTTGGGTATTTTTGTGTTCAGATCTTGTCTGAATGCTTCCAGCTGATTATAATAGGCTGATAGTATTGCAAGATTATAGAAGAAATGATCATTTACAAAGGGTAATGTGACACACAACCGCAGTATAATTTAAAGGTCTGGGACTACAATTCTTAGAAGTCCCAAAACAGTCCAATCACGTCACTTCAAAAGCAGAATAGAGCCTCAACCACTTACCAATGATACCAATCATCACAGTCATCACACCCAATCATTGGGCTCCCATCGTCTGGCTTTTCACACCCAGGGCAGATCCATATCTTGTTGCCCCACTCATCTCGGATCTGGGTGGATAGAAAAGGAGGAAGAAACTGAGGATCCTAATGGGCAGAAGTCTCATTTAATGTACTGTAGATTACTTTCTACACATTCCACAATAGCTGTCCAATAGAGTGTTTCTTAACCTTGGCAACTTTAAGCTGTGTGGACTTCAATTCCCAGAATTCTACAGCCAGCACATACAACAAACATGATGCAGGCATGCAGCTTCTAACAACAACAATATACAGTACTGTGCAAAAATCTTAGGCCACCATTAGATTTGTTATTTTAGCAATGGTATAATGACCATATATAATTATGTCTGTCTCTTTATTAGAGTACATAAAGAAAATACAGGAAATTTGTTTGCAGTATTCAAAAGCAGAAAAAACAGCTTCCAGAGGCTAAAGTGGCAAGTATTCAGTACAGACTATTAACACTGACTTTTATCTGAAGAAGCCATTTTGTTCTGAAAATTGTGGTTGTTTAAATTTTGTATACTCGTTTCCTATATTTTTTGTCTGAATCTTAATACAAAGACTGAAAAATAATTATGGATGGTCATTAACATTTTGCTAAAACAAAGAGGGTGGTGCCTAAGACTTCTGCACAATACTGTAAATAGTAATATATCAGGATTTATAAGAAAGGCAGATCAGAGAAATTCAAAGTGAGTTACAAAAAAAAACCCCTCAATAAAAACAATTGTATACATAAAGTAAACATCTTCCTACTTTGGGGAAGTACATCAAAAACAATTTCAACCATTCTTATTTATTACTCAAATCATTTAGTCCATGGTCTGTTGAAAAAGCATTTGAATGCTTTTTTTTAAGCAGAGTAGAGATGAGGCTCAAGAGACCTCTGGGGGAATGGTATTTCAGAGGACAGGCATCCTTATTTCTAAATAAAGCCTCATACATGACTGAAAAAAGCCAGTGTGCTATATTGGTACACATAGATTTTGCAAATGCTAAAAGTCTGAACCTACTATAAGGAGCCTTTGTATCATCCAGAAAACGGACATTTGGCACAGATCTAATCTTGACAATGAGAAAGATCTGAAAACTTGAAGTCTATTTCATAAGAGGGCCAAGGAACTGGCCCAGAATTAGCCAAGCTGGTCATGGGGTAGAATAACAAGGGTGTGCCAACTATGTCCTTGCACACATGAAAGAGAAGGTCAGGTGGCGGAGCTTCAGCAAGCCAACGAGTGGTACTTCATGACACTAAGATGATCACCTAATCTTCACTTCTGGAAGGCAAGATGGTGGGATTAAGGAATAAAAAAAACAGACTCCTTCATTGGCTTCCATTGCCAAGCGGCCATCTCAGCCTTTATCAAACTGGGACGCACCACTTGTCTTGGTCTTTAGGTTCTTGTCTCCCCCACAAAAAACCCACATTTTGATAGCCAGGGATAATGGGACTTGCAATCTGATAGCCTGGAAGGTGCCAATGCTAGTTTGGAGAAAGCAACACCACCCAACCAAGAGCTGAAGCTGGTTTTGACATTACCATGTTCTTTCCATTCACTCTACATCCCATCATCTGCCTTGGCCACCCCCCCCCATCGAAGACAGCCTTGGCAATGTGCATCTAATATATACAGCAGAGGCATTTAGGTTGCTGGGTTAGTAGTTATTAGCCAAACTCATCCAACCCAGCTCACTGATAAGATCAAAGTTATAAAAAATAGTTACTGAGTAACTTTCCATTCCTTTGACATTTGTCACACAGCTACATTTACTGAAGGGTAAGTGGGAGAGGGAGAGGGAGAGAGAGAGAGAGAGAATTACTGCAGAAAGTTTTATAGCACTTTGCAGCAGGCTGGTAAAGTCTGGCTCTTCTATTCATTATGGTGCATATTCAGGGTATAATACATGCTGATTACAGTAATTGCAGCAATCATATTTTGGACAAAACACACACTGGAATTCAGGCTTCTGTTAGAACCTGATGGGTTAGAAATGTCTCTCTCCTTTGTCAACATGTAAGAAACTTTCCAACTCATACATGGCTCAGTTTTAATTTTCTGAAATGCAAATAAAACTGAACCTAAATATATGGGATACCATCTACATTTATGGAACACATTTATAAAATACCTTATTTAGCAATTATTAGCAAAAGGAATGGAATCTCGATAGAATATCAAGAGTGCCAGCCTATTTTTAACTGACAAATGAAAATTACACTCTAAATGTAAGTATATAGTCAATGATGAATATATAACCATCTGTCTTTCTCATGAATTGAGTTATTCTGTTTGTGACTTCTTTCATAAGCTGAGGGAAATAAAAAAGATGAAAGCTGCATGAATTATCCTAAGAAAGTAAACTGAGAGTTGGGCAGCATATAAATTTAATAAGTAAAAAGGCAGACAGACTGATTATATGCTTAGATTTCCCCCTTACTCCTTTGATTCTGCCATTAATAAACCAAGCAAGCTCTCTTTCAAAATGATTGCCCAGTAAGTTGCCTGATATATATTAAACCATTGTTAGCCTAAAATGGTTTGCTGAATAAATTTTAATTGGATGGGCTTGCACAACATGTTGAATCCTGAGTCCCAGTTTACAGACTATATGGCTACATTCATACAAGTCCATTCAAAAGCAAGATCATGTCTCAGTGCAATGTCTGAACCCAGTCACTGAAAAGGCCACTGGGCTCTTTAGCCCAGCTCTGTCTCCTGGCTAAAATGGAGGTCCTTCCTGGAGGTTGCATTACCCAAGAAAGCTCAAGCAATGCTTTGGACATATGTAAACCAACATGTCAGAGAGTTCTCATTGACCGAAGGCTGGGATTATGTAATGCATAATGGAAACTGAAAGAATTCTGCTTAATATCAACTGCTGGAATTTAGTTTGGATGGAATTAATATCAAAAACCATCTCTCCAAGGTAAAATATTTGCCACTGGATCACATCCAGAAACTACCGCAGATTTACAAACAAGAAAATTTTGTTTGAGAAGTATAAAACTAAGAGCACTACACGACGCCAGTCCAGGATCAGCAGACAGTGTAGCATGCCAGGCAAGTTATTTTTGGTGCCTTTCTTCAGAAGAGGTGAACGGTGACTGACCTACAGAGATGTTTTGCTGCCTTCATCAAAAAGGGAGTGGAATAATATGGAAAAAAGGGACCAGTTTACTTTCAGGTGTTGCTTTCCTTGCCATGATGTCTTCCTCTGCTTTAGCAGCCACCATCCTCTTCTGCAGAAGACATGTTGGTGATGTGCACCAAATATACGCAACGCAGGCACATGGATTGCTGTGTTAGTACTTATGACCAAGCTGACCCAACTCAGGTAATTAACCAGAACAAGGGTATAAAGGAGCCCCACTCCAGGCTGCGCATGATGGAAGCTGCAGACTGCTTCCTCCAGAGGACATCACATCAAGGAAGGCACCACTTGTGTATTTTAGTAAAGGTCTATCTGATCAAGATGAAGACTGATTACAATTTGAGCTGCAGTTGAATCCCTACCCTGAATTTCCTGTTTGGCTATAAGTCAGCCCCCCTGTGGTTTAGTTACTCATTTCTAAAAAAACAACCAGGGAACTTTTTTTTCTTTCATACTCCCCTTTTCCTATTTCCTGCCTATCTTTGAGACTGATTGCACTTTGAGCCACATATATTAGGCCAGGGAAGAGAACCTGCTCTCATTTAGCACCATCTTCATATCTTGAGAGCTAAAATAAATAATATGTTTAGGTGTATTTGAATATATACATCTCTAATTTGCTCTAAAGAGCCAATATGGTTAGAACCGTAGCAAGTTAGATTTTACTCAAATCTATGTGAAATCCAGGTGTAAAAGCTGTATTTTCAAAAACTTACATTGTAAGAAGAGTCCTATTATTAGCCTTTAATTAAATAATGTTAGCAAGAAAATATCATACTCTTTTAACTGCATGTATTGGCATCTTTTGTGATATATTTTTTTTCAAGGCTTCTTTGTAATCTGTAATATCAGTTCATCTTAAGACGTATACACCCATATACATTTGATAAGTATCAAAAGGAGTAGATAAATATATACTGCTGATTTTAAGCTTTTGAAGACAAGTATAATGTGTCAATGATTCACATACTTGCCATCATTTCAAAGTCAAGCAATTCTAATCAAATGTCATTATTCCTATTACTTGATATAAAGTCTTATTCACTGGAACATGTGTAACATTAAGCACAACACGTTGAAAATATTTAGATCTTGAAATTTACTTTGGGCATTACCAATCTGTCATGGTGAAGGTTGACTTTGTATTGATAAATTATGGAAATAGGGAGTTAAAAGCTGATCAGTTCAGTTGCTTGGTCAACTTGAGAGATTTATTAGTAAACCTCAGAAACATTTTTTTCATGTACAGTGGTGCCTCACAAGATGAGATTAATCCATTCCGGAAGAACGCTCTTAGCGTGAAATACTCGTAAAGAGAAACGCAGTTTCCCATAGGAAACAATGGAAAGTCAGA
>JANHZU010007696.1:14454-26356 GCA_032468055.1 Acrochordus granulatus | reverse complement strand
CTCCTGGGGGGCAGGGTTTGATGTTAAAAATGTTTTAAAAATGTTTAAAAATGGGTGATTGTGAGCCGCCAAGAGTCTGTTAGGAGATTGGCAGCATATAAATTTGATTAATACATATATACAAACATTGGAACTTCATCAGAGCTTCCAATCCAGGTCCTTTTTCAGGTTTGGGTTTTTTTTTTGTAAATTTGAATGGTTGCTAAGCGACTGGTCATAAGTCAAGGACTACTTGTACAGCACTTCACTTTGGTCCCCTCCCCTTCTGTCTCCTACGGTTGGACCTTCTTTCCCGTTTTTCACTTGCTTCTGCCCCAACCTGCCACGTGTTTGGCTGCCAGTGAGATGCAGCTGCTTGAAGGACAGGGAGGCCTGTTGGGTGCAGAGGAGCGTCCGCCCATCGCCGAGACAGACAGGGCTCGGGCAGCCCCCCCGCCGGCCCGAATCCGCACCCACTGCGAGTTTCCTGGAGACCTTTTCCATGAGGGCTGCAGGAAGTAAGGGAGACACCCAAGAACTAGACGTTCTCCAAGTCATCCCCCAAGAAGGGTGGTCATGCTCAGAAGCAGCTCAGAAGCACCTCCCTGCGTCCCTGGGGCAGAGGAGGGAGGCAAAGAGCAGCACCGTCGGACCCGCAAGAGGTTGCTGCAGCCAATCCCGGAAAGGAAGCTGCTCCTCGTCTTCCGCGCAACTGATTTCCTGCTCCGGTCCACCTAGTGGGCTGGCGAGGGCCCCCTCCAGACGCTTCCAGCCTCCAGGCACCCGAGAGCAGCCGCTCCCGGAGCCGCCTCTCCAAAGCAGGGCCAAATAAGACCATCTTCAATCAAGGACCAGCGAGGCGGAGCCCCAAGGGGACCCCTAATCCCCGGGGATTTCTGACATCGCGTTGGCTCCAGCCAGGCCTGGCTTCGACTGCCGATGGCTGCCCAGGAATTTCGCAGAGGAAGGAGATCCTTTCTGCCCTGCCCTTGAACTCGGGGTGTCCGGTGGCCCTTCCCCATTCTACATCTACAGCGCCATAGCCCATTCTCCATTTCCAAATGGCTGCAAATCGAAGCTGGGGTGCCTTCCGCCACCTCCTTCTCTCAGTCTGAAAAAGAACACTTGTTGGGCAAGATGGAACAGGCTGTGGTTGTGCAATTCCCCACACGACCAGCCACCTACGCATGACTGCGCAGGAGAAGGCATTTTGCAGGGTTTCCCTTTAAAGGGCCCGGAGGCAGAAGGCTGAGGCTGTGCACTTTCGGAGGAGGCGGCTTTTGCAGGAAAATCCCTCCCGGCACAAGCATGTGCTACGTCCGCACACCGAGGCCATTTTATGGACATCAGTTCTCATATTCAGCACACCTCCCTGGGCTTCCTGGGCCAGCAGGCCCGCCTGGAGTTCAGCAAAGGGTGCAGTCACAAAATGGCTGTTATTGGACAACGGGCTGGGCAAACCGGTCAGGGACGCCCTCAGTCAGCTTCCTACTCTCTTTTCCTTTGGGGACAGCTCGGCACTTCTGGGTTACAGTCGTCCCCACTGCCATCCTCTAAAAACACTTGGGGCCTCGGTAAATGCCTGTCTTAAATCTCTCTGCTCTGCGTTTCTGCTGAATAGATCAGAAGAAAGAGGCTGGCTGCGCACCATCCATTTTCTGGCAGGCTCGGGACAAAAGTGGGAGGCTTCTAGATACGTCAGCCGATTTCCTGCATCGGGCTGTGATCGAAAGTCCAGGAACCAGCTTGACAGATGCAGAACCCAGAAAGCTCGCGTTGCACCGGCCGGTCTAGCTGGAGCCCAGAAGTGAAGCAATGCGAGGATGAGCCTCAGCAGAGACCCCGGCAACTCCCTCCCGCTGCCCTGCTGCCAAGCAGTCGGCAGAGATCACTGCAAAACGCAGAGGCTTGTTTCAGTCTTCAGCCGACCTCCGGCACTGTGAAAAGTCCTTGCTCCCTAATCCTTATCTTTTTAGACACTTGGTCAGGATGCCTATGGGATTATTCATATCCTTTGTGAATCAATGGCTTGTCGTATCCTAAAAACAACTCTCGAAAGCATGCACACGCACACACTTTTACTTCTGCAAACAGTTTTGTCTTACAGGCAAGACATGGTTGCCTGTAAGAAAATGCTATCTCCACATGCTCAGAGGCACCCTTCTCCTTGCTCCTGCTGCTCACAAACAGAAGATGTGAGAGTTGCCCAGGTTACCGACAAAACCGAGCATCCCCCCACCAACACCTGCTTGCAGGCAGAAGGTGCTGCAAAAGATTTGCATCCGCCCTGGAAGGGAACACCTCTGTGTTTCTAATCCTGAAGAAGAAAAGAAGGTCCCCCCCCCGCTTACTGCTCCCCCAGGAAGCAATCTGAGCACAGGAGAGACTCCATGATATCCTGAAAAGAGCCTGAATTTCTTCTTCTGCCTTTGTGGTCCTCAAGATTGCCTTGGAGATCATAGACGCTGTCACTAGGTGTTCGTACTTCGTCACTTCAAGGCAGCGCGCATAGCCAGGGCTCCTGCCTCCTCTTTTCCCCACAACCACCGCCCTGTGAAGGGGATTGGGCCGCGCGCACCCTGACCCAAAGTCTCCCACACCTAGTTGGGGAGCTAGAAATCATGGTCTCCGCGTTTCTGGCCCAGCGCCTTAGCTGTGGCGCTGGCAGCATTAAAAGGAGAGGTGCAGGGAAATGTGCACATTCAGCGTGGTCAGCGAGAAGCCCCGGAGTCCTGCAGGGTGTGCAGGGAGTCCGCCACGAGGTGTGCCAGTTTCCATGGCAATGCCAGCCAGACAAAGCGTGCGGGGCGCCCGTCTGGGTGGTGCTGAGGAACAGAAGAGGGTGCCTGCGGAAGGGCCCGGGTGCCACGTGGAGGCAATGCCAGCTGTTGGTGGGGGGATGCGTCGGGTTCCCGTCGCCTGAGGGCAACACAGGAGCCTCACCTTCACCACACGCCCAGGCGAAACTCGCACCGGGGCTCCCCTCTGCGTCGCCGGGCCTGCCCAGGTGCCCTTCCCTCATGGCAGCCCAGGCCCCACGGAGCAGGGCCTGGGATCGCGGGCACGAGGCTGGAGCATCCCGGCCCTCTTCGGCCGCGCCCAGCTCTGCAAGCGAGCAGCTGCCACAGCGAGAGATGTCAGGGAGGACAGGGGAGGGGAGGGCAGCCCGGCGCCTGTGTGGGGACAAGCCCCCCAGCTGTGCTGGCCCCCTAACAAGAAAGATCCAGCCCCGGTCGTTGCCTCGGCTGGGCAAGGAGGAGATGCAAGCAAAGCATCTCCCTCCCAGGGAGGGAGACGTGGATGCCAGATGGAGGGGAGCCGGGCGGGGAGAGGGGAGCTCAGCAGATCACGACGGCCTCGGCCGCTCTTCCAGCTCCAGCCAAGCCAAGCGCTGAGGCTCAAACTCAACGGGGTCTGAACAGGCGGACGAACAAGAGGGAAAGCCTCTCTCGCCTTGCGCTTCCTCCTCCCTGTCAGTTTAGTCGCGTAAAGGGCTTAGGCAAGAGATCCCTTTGGGAGCTTCAGGACTGAGCAGGGATGGGCTTAACATGGCAGCCTCCGCTGGAAGTGCAAGCGTGCCAGCTGGCAATTGGGGGCAATGCAGACACAACCCTTCCAGAGGCCCCCAGGTTGGGGGACGCTGCCCCATCGTCATGCACCACACTTGGAGGCCTGTGAGACTGGACCATGGCTCTGCAGTGCCCAGACACAGCGCTCAAGCTTCCCAGATGTGCAGCTGTCCTCTGGTGTTCCTGCAGGTCTTTTACTCTCAGGGTGTAGCAGCTGTTTCTTTAAACCAAGACCTCCCATTTTCCTAGTTCCCGAAGTCCCCAATGCCAGGGCTGTCCTAACCCTTTTCTCCCTCTCCAGCCAGAAAGTGGCTGGATGGCCCTGACGCACTAGCGGGGCACCCGTCCCAGCCCCCACCCCATTTGCTGGGTGCCTGGAAAACACTGCAGCAACACAATGCACATTCTTTTGCTTTGCTGCCTCCAGTCGGTTGCCATGGGGCTGGGGCTGTCTCCCCTACACACAATTTTCCCTCCCTGAGATTCACCCACACAACTCAGATGCTCCTTTGCCAGGGCATGCCAAGGAGGTTCAGAAGCAAAGGGACTTCACCAGATATCTCTTTGTTGACAGGTGGAGCCTGCTAGCACCAATGACAGGTCACTCCTGGCCCAGCAGTCATGTGCTGTTAAGGCTGCTTGTACCCAG
The DNA here is from genome assembly GCA_032468055.1 of Acrochordus granulatus. NCBI lineage: Eukaryota > Metazoa > Chordata > Lepidosauria > Squamata > Acrochordidae > Acrochordus > Acrochordus granulatus. Next base: position 22,159 of record JANHZU010007696.1, on the reverse strand, counting down.
TGCACTAACTAATGTGCTGCAGCTTGAGCCCAGCACATCAGCAGATGTTTTCCAAGGCTGCAGGAAGTAGAGTGACCACATCAGGCATTATTTATCCTGAATCTAGATTACATCTCATTAATCTGATTACTCTCCAGTCACGCACTGAAAGATTTCTCCCTTTGGTCACACTGAACTTGAGGCGCTTCTAAGGGATGCTTGCAACCCAGTACTTAGGATTGGGGGGGAATCCAACCAGACTTATAAACCACGGATCATGGCTTAGCACAGGGGAGCCTAACCTTTTGGCTACTGGACACAAAGAGCAAGCCATGGGCATCAGCATTGCCTCTGAAAGAGGGGGGATCATATGCCCATGCATAAAATGGCTACTGTGGAAGCCCAGGCCCTCCCCACGAGGGGCACTCAGCCAGAGAGGCAAACTCCTGCCTGTGGGCACCAAGTTTAGAACCACAGGCTTAGCACATGGGAGAATGCAGCCCTCTTAGTTCACTGAATAAACCACAATCACCCAAAGAACCCTGATAGTTCCCTCTTCCTTGGACTAATCCCAAAAGCACACTTGCTCTCCAGATGTGCTGGACTGCAGCTATCCAAATTGCAGCCAAGATGACTGGGGACGGTGGGAGTTGAAATTCAACACATCTGGAGGACTTGCCAGGAGTCGAGGCAAATGTCAAGGAGCAGAGACGAGTTGAAAGAAAAGACATGTCCTCAGCATGGCTCTCTCCTTGGCAGCCTCCTATATCCTTCATGTGGCTGTCCGCAGGCAGGCAAGCAAGGAACTGGCATGGGTGTCATGACATCACGCTGGTGCCAATATGCACAAAGATGTTACCATGTATGTGACATCACTTCTCTTGTCCCAATCCAGCTGCTGGTCTCTTATGAGGTTGTGGACCCCAGATGTTCAGAAATTTTATTTGGTCTGCAAGTACACAATATGCTTTCCCAAGTCAGTGAACCAGGTTTCCTTGTTATTCTTTGGATTCCTTTGTGGCTCAGTGCAGTATGTGAACCCAGGGGAAAAAAAGCATGGAGAACCCAGCCAAAGGATCTGATAATTAGTCCATTTACCACATGACGGCCAAGGATTATTCCAGAGTTCCCACACTGGAAAATGTTGCACTCAGTTACATTAAAGTGCTGTCCTTCCTTATAACAACCTTCCCAGCTGAAAAGAGAGATGGAGCAATTCCCCCCCGCTTTATCTGTCATAAAGAACATGGTATTTTCTCTTCCCTGCCCATCCCTTTTTCCTCACGTTATGTCTTTTGTCTTTTTATTTTTTAGTTGTCTGTTTGTGAAATAGCATTTGGCTAAAGAAGGGGATAAATATGACTCCCATGTGCTAAATACATAAAATGCACATAGCTCTGCAGCATAAATGAAAAGGCAAGTGTTGGCTGCCAAGAACCTTACAAGCAAGCGGATGGACCTCAATATCTCAATTCAGCAACATAATCTAACGCCTTTAGATTACAGGATAAGGAGTTTTTTAGCTGGACTGTTTTTGAACACTGTTTTAAAATAACCCCTGGAAGTGCCTCTGAGAACAAAAAGAGTGCACAGCGGCAACCTCTAGCTAAACATTTATGTTGAATAAATGTTTAAGTAAATGAATTTACTTCCAGATCATGGGATGCAACTTCCAGGGCTGATAAATTTCTCCTGTCCCCCAATCACAGGCTGAAAAAAAAATGAAACACGTTTAAAAGCATAAACTATGAAACAAACTTCTCTTTTAGGCTGCCTTTGCGCTGTTTGGAAAAACACAGCTGTAAGTAGAATAGCTTCCCCAACCGGGTGCCCCCCAGATGTGTGGGTCTTTAGTTGCATGCAGGGTTGGCTAGGAGTTGTGGGACTGATGTCCAAAACACCTGGAGAGCATCAGTTTGAGGAAGAGGAATGAGAACCATTTCTCCAAATCACACAAAAGATTTTCCCAATCTGTCATCCTCAACTTTCTTAAATTCCCTACAATTCTCTTCCCTGTTATGCAAATGTGAAAATCCCACAAGCCAAGCCTCCATGAGGGGCACGGGTGTCTCCGGGCTATGGTCAAGATGGCAGCTTTGGAGGGGGCTGATCAAACCCCATCTCTTTTTTATGAGCAGGGGGGCCTTGCTTGAAGCACCTGGACTATTCTGTCGACACCCTGCAGACGCTGGGGGGAGAAGGGAGGAGTGACGTCACACACCCCGTGATGTCCCTGCGCAAGGACCCCTGTGTCACCGAAAGCCAGCAAGATCAGCAGCAAAGCGCAAGTTTAGCCGAAGCGCAAGTCCCAAAAGTTCGGACAGGCATCTCCCTGCCTGCCTCTGAACCAGCAGTCAGTGTGGCTTGGCTCACGCTCTGGCCCCCAACCCCCAGCCCTGCCCAGACTCTGGGGGACCTTTAAGCTGGGCTTCACTGCAAATCTCCGACAGGAGGAGGGAGGGATAACCTAACAGCCTCCAAGACTCCTCCAGCTTTGAAGTGAGATGAAGAAGGGAGATAAGTAGTCTTGGTTGGTTTCTTCGTGGCAAGGGGCCACAGCAGGGGGGCGACCTTGTCTGGGCCCAGAATTAAGCCAGGTCGGTAGGGCCACGCGCTGCTTCTAATTCTCTCCCCAAGAGGAATATCGAATGTGTGCAGGAATGCTGCTCCCACCATGCCTGTCAGCACAGCCCTACTGGCCAGCCCCAGGATGGGAGAGCTCCACTGAGAAGTCAAAGAAGCCACCCCAGCAAACTTTTTCCATACTGTTGCCACACAGACAGCATGTCCACTGTGTGAGGCTTTGGTGGCCCCAATTAGTTGTGGCACACAGAAGCTGCTGTCTTTGGAGAAAAGGTGCTACCAGACTCTGCTGGATTTTTGCATATCCAACCCCTGAAGTCACGGTTGCCGCAAGGACCGGTCCCAGCTAGGTAACAGCACTGATTTGATCTGATCTCAGTGAGAAAGCTAAATACTGTAAGGGCAGTCCTGGTTAGTGTTTGGACGGAGCACCACCCAGAAACCCAAAAGATGTAGGCTCGACTGATATATTGAAGGAGGAAGCAATGCAAAGTATTTCTGTACTGCTACCAACAAAACTAAGCAGAGGTCTAAACTTCCAGTGGCAGAGCTGGCACAAACAAGTTCCATTACATAGACCAGTATTTCTCAACCTTGCCAGCTTTAAGATATGTGGACTTTCACTCCCAGAATGCATGCTAGCTAGGGACTTCTGGGAGTTGAAGTCCACATATCTTAAAATTGCTAAGGCTGAGAAACACTGACCTAGACACTGTATGTACTGCTGGCTGTCTTTATAGGACTTTGGGAAGGGTTACAAATTATGCTTTCAGCACCTTAAAGAACAAGCTATTTTCTTTTTATTGATGGCTTGATATGAAGACTTCTGTCTCCCACCACGGTACATACGCCGGAACTATTAAATAAAGAAAAATAAACTGTGCCTGTTTCCAGCCAAGATTCCAGAGGCAGCCAGGAGGTCAGATTCTAACTAAGCAGTGTGTGTGTGTGTGTGTGTGTGTGTGTGTGTGTGTGTGTGTGTGTATGGGGGGAGGTATTAATAAAGTGAAGGCAGCGGCTGCAACCATGCAATTAAACCTCTGTACTGTCTGTAAAAGAGTGGGGGTTGAAACTTTGAATGCAGCTGCCATCTTGACTTTTTGGACCCTTTATGCCCCCCTCCACTTCTAAAGCAAGGTTTGCACCCTTTTTTTCAGCAAGCCATTTCACTTGGCTTTTTAAGGGCAGCAGAGAAAACCGAGCAGCACGGGGATTCAAGCTGAATTTGATTGCACCAAATACCGGGAATATAAAAGGTTAAGAGTTGCAGTGCTTAAAAATGCTGAACTTCAAACTGGGAGACCCCCAAATCTAATCCTGCCATAGAAGCCATCTGGGGGACTTTGGGTTCTCTCTCAGACCTGGAAAGGAAACAGACAGATGACATCCAAAAGCCTTGACAGGAAAACTACAGGGACTTGTCAAGACTGACTTGAAGGCACAAAGAAAAAAAGAAATGGGGTGCTTCTGTCCTCCTGTCATCTTAAACTTAATGGTGAGAACTTGGGAGGGCTTCGATCTTCCTTCAGCTTCACATTCAGCATCCTTGACATAGAGCAGCGTTTCCCAACCTCCCAGAAGTTGAAGTCCACACAAAGTTGCCAAGGTTGGGAAACACTGCCACAGAGGTTCCCTTCTCATGGCATTTATGGGAGAGAGAATTTTCATCAGCTGAATGCCTGCTGTCCCTGTGCTCCTGGGCATCTTGTGGAGGAAAAAGTTGGAAAACTCAGTCACAGCTTTGGGGAATAAATCCCAGCATAAAAAAGAGCAGACAGCAAGATCACGTTCTTGTTAATCCCATTAAGGTCTTTCTATTTTTTTTTCCTATTTACTTTTTTTCCCTTTCTGACACTTCCTTGCCTTTCACGTTCGTTAAGCATGGTTATTTCCTCAGTGCCTGGGAGGGAGGCTTTTGAATCTGGTCCCACCACTGTGTTCATCTCACCTGCTGCTTTAGCAACCAGCCCCAACCCAACCATATTCCGCACACCCAAAATTCCAAAAGGAGATGCCCAGACAGACGGCAGGAGGAGCTTCGCACCAGCTCAAATACCCAGCACTCAAACCAGCTGCTCCAAAGTAGTCCCACCGAACAGGATTGCCAACTACCTTCTTGGCCTCACTCTTTGGTTTTGAAGGGCAGACTAATGTAGCTGGGATCCAGACATGACTGTGACCGCATTCACACAGCTTTATTCCATTTTGTGCATTTGCAAAATGCACTCAACTATACATTAACTAGGCTGAAATTGGACAGCAGACCTAGTCCACAAAAAACAAACAAGTTTAAAAAGAACCACAGTTAGCATGTTGAGCAAATACAGCAGCTAGGCTTGTACGTGATTGATATTTGTAGCTAAGGGTTGAATTGTGAAGTCCTAGGTGCTCTCTGAGCTTGTTTTTTTGAGATGTCTCATTATCAAACTAGGCAACATCATCAGTGTTAGAGGCGACTTTAGGTGTGATGTGTAGCACACTGCCATTAAGTCACAAGGTAGTTTGGTTTTGTGTATATTTTGTAAACCCGAGCATAATGTTTGAATCATTATTTATTATTATCCCATATTATGGTTCACTGCATAGTCAGCCAGACATTTAGACTGGATTTGGCATTCTTGCCCACCTATCAAGTCCTTCCCAAGGACCTGGGATAGGAGATGCCCTTAAGGTATTGTTGTTAAAGGTATTGTTGCAGGATGTGAGCTGTTCCGAGTAATGCTGCCTTCTGCAATTATTATTATTACATATGAACTCAGCCAATTGTGGCTTCTCAGTCTGTTAAGCAAACTGCCTAATCTATGACCCAATCATAAAGTAAGCCATCCATTGAATGAATAAAAAAAATGTAGGAAAAGCATTATCCTAACAAGTTTTAGCAAGTCGCATTCCTTTCAAAGATCAGGAGAAAAAAACAGATCAGAAAATAAACACTAATAGCCAGAAATACAGGATTTAAACTGACCCATGATTAGCTGCAGATTTTCACAGGACTATGACTACAATACAGACAAAACTGGGGGAAACTTAGTAGACTGATTCTTGTCCAGACACAGATGCAATAAAATATTTACATAGTTTTTCTTTTCCAGTATGGCTTGTTTTAGCAGCTGGGTAGATCAGGAGTGGGCATAGGGCAAAGTTGCAAAGCTTTGAAATCAAGTTATCCAGGGTAATTCAGGAGCACTGCCTGGGAAAGATTCCCAAGCCCATCCTGCTTTTTGTACTGATTGCTAGGGGACTTAAGTCTCTTTTGCCTGAGATCATATAAATCCTTGTGCCAGCTTTGCAGAAATGTTGGTGACATTCAGCATTCTTTTTGCACCAAACCTCTCTGGAACAGAGGGTAACAGATGATCTACTTCTTTAGAAGGAGAGAAGTTCCACTTTACACCATAAATACAACACCCAAACATCTGGATCAACCCTTATTTAACAAATGATGTGTTGGTACCATTTTAAGGCCAGAATAAAAATCAGACAACTTTCCTACCAAATAAAGTTAGGGAAAGTCCATTAAAAATTCCAGTTTAGAAAACGACTTACACAAGCTGGGAGTAACACAGCAAAAGAACACCCTGATCTCTCGCAAGTACAGGACCATCTATAACCAAAACATAAAATAAAATTTGGGTTCCTAGACCTCTGGCTATTAATTAGGCCAACCAGCTAGGTTGGGAGGAAAAATACCCACAGTTTAATGTTCCAAAGGGTCAGCATTTCTCCTACTCAGAAAGCTTAGGGCTAATTAGGAGGATCTCAATAACTTCAAAACAAGTAGTTAACCCACTGGAGGACTTCTCTTTTACTTGCAGTGATTAGCACCCATAAAATATCATCAACACAGGATTAAATGAAATAACAACAATTAAAGCTATTTCAGGCCATCCACCTACTCAGGGCAGAGCACATAAGCACCTGAACAGATTCTGAAGTTTGCAGTCTAAAGTACAGTGCAGGGGAGAGGCCCAAAAGTCAAAAAGCATTTGGAGGATAAATTAGGCCAAAACAGAAAGTGCTCAGCTTCTTTCTGACTTCAGGCAATGTGCAAATCCAGCTGCTGAATGCAGGGAGTGCATTATACTTGCTGTGATGGCATGGCGCATGGCAACATTCTTGAGCAAAAAGTACAAATTTCATGATTTGTTTTTGAGTTGGGTGGCAATAAAATCAAAATTATTAATCAGTGAATCAGTTGCATGAAATGGTACATCCAATATCCTGTTTCTCCTACTGCTGTCTCTGTTTTGTGCTTCTCAATCACACTGAGACACATGGCATAAATGATGCTGAGGACTTTAAGGCTCCCAAAATTCACTTTAGAAACAAAATCGCTGCCAAGACCATTGACTGAACGTTCTCCAGGCACAACTGCTTGACATTTTCGAAAAAACAGTGATGGAGGAAGGGGACACTGCGGGCACAAGGCAGGCAAAGGAAGTGCTACCCACCTGAGTGTCCCTTACAGGAGGCTGAATGGGTTGGCCCAACTTCTAGAATTTGCGAATCCCATTTTGTACCAGTCCCAAGGGACGTCCAGAAGCAACACGGGCCATCCCTCTGGTGGCAGGGAAGGCAAAGAGCATGTGCAGAGGACAGTGCAGGCTGGTGGATCCCAAGAGGCTCTGGGTCTAACTTGAGCCCCGGGCCCTGCCTTCCCTGCCCCTGGGGCCCAGCAGAACCGCAGTGCAACCGATCGGCCGTACAAGAGGGCCTCTGAGCACGTGCCGAGTGCTCCCTCTCCACCGACCCTTCCAGCCCGCCCGGGCAGCTGCGGTTCCCAGGATGAACCTCAAGGTCACCCGGACGCCACCTGCCAACCGGCCGGGACCAGCCGAGGGAGAGCAAGGAGCTCTGGACGGGGGAAACGCCGGCGGAGCTGCCCGATCCCCAGCGCCGCTCCTCGCGCTCAGCCTCCCCACCCGTCCGGCCCGGCCCTACCTGTCTCGGCCCGGCCGGAGCGGCCGAAGCCCCAGAAGGACCAGGGGCGGGCGCCGGGGCCGCCGCGCTTGCGGTAGGAGTTGCCCATGGCGCGCCTGCAGGTGCCCGGCGCCCTTCCTGCCTGCGCGCTCCTCGCGCCCGCCCCGCTGCTGGCACGGCGCGGAGGGAGGCTGCGCCCGGCGCGGGAGCCCCGCCGCCTCCG
>JANHZU010007696.1:0-14299 GCA_032468055.1 Acrochordus granulatus | reverse complement strand
CTAGGGGCCGGGAGGAGGGGCGCCGCGCCCCCGCCGCCCCTCCTCCGGCGTCAGGCGGCTTCTCCCCGGGGCCGCGGCCCGTCCGCCGGAGCCGGGAGACGCGCGGCATGGGACGGCCCTCTGCACATGCTCAGCGGGGCGCCCCTGGCCGTGCGTGCCTTGGGGCCGAGTCCTCCAGGCAGCTGGGCTTCTCGGGGAGGGGCCAGAAGGCAGTTTCCAGTTCACCCATTCGCAACATCAGAGCGGAAATCTCCCCTCAGACCCCTGTCCGGTTTCGCCAGATCATACTTTCTGGATTCCCTGGCCGCTGGTCAAGCTGGTTGAGACTCATGGGATTTAGAATCCAACCACGCATCAACTGGGTTAGCATATACTGTATGTGGGCCAGGGCTTCACGTTAAGTCCAAACGTGGGGTTCATTTGTTTAGAGACGCAGTGTGTTGCACGAACGCGTAATCGTGTTTCACTGACCTGATTTTAGAGGCCACCGTTGTGTTGTGTGAGCTCACAGCTAAAAAATCCTATCTTCCCCACCCATGATTTACATTCACAAAATAAACTGTGCAATCAAATTGTCAACTGTTACTACATCCTGACGTTAGGGGCTTAAGATTTACAGACCTGAGTGCCAGGCGCCCTACGGAGTTTTACAGAGGAAATCCAGTCGATGTCTGCTGGAGAGTCTCTCTTCACCATCCCTTCTGACTCTGACATTTTCTGTGAATGCGATCATTTCATGAACACAGCCTGAACCAGCCACAGAAATTACGAGCTGGCAAACACTGAGAATCACACCTGCTCTCTGCCCCATCACCTGGGCCCTTCTCCGCCATTGGTGCTCCAGCCTCCTCTAATTCTTGGCCTCTGAGCAGGGGACATCCATAGAGAGGTAAAAAAAGTCAAAATGGTGACTGATTTCTCAAACAACACATATAAAGCGGGCAGGAACCTGGTCATGCAGGAGCCACCTTCACTTTTTTGACACACATGCTTCCAAATGCCACAGCAGCTTTAACCGTAAATGATGGTTTTACTGGAAGGGAGTAAATGCCTGTAAGGGCAGGGTGATATTTTTATTTTCAAAAAGGGAAAACGGTGCATTGGGGCTTAGCAAATGGCTCTGCCCTGTGTTTTGGAACAGAAGGAAAGTGCTGGAAGCGTTGAATTGTCTCAAATGTGGGTCCAGAATCAGAAAGTTGCTTGAGCCCACTCCCGCTATGAGGGGGCTCATGGTCCCGCCCTGGCTGAGACGGGGAAGGGAAAGAAGGGAAGCTTCACTAGTAAAGCTGAGTTACGGGTCACTGCAAGTTTGCTCGCGAAGGTGAGTTTCAAGAGCACCTTCTCGGGTTTACAAAGGCAATTCCTGCCTCATCTAGAAGCAAAACTCTTCTGAGTGGAAACAAAAGCCTCCCTGCTGCTAAAACAAAAAACAGGAGGTTAAGATCTGAAATCATTAACAGAAACACGCTAGGAGGCTACCTGCTCTTTCCTGCTGAAACCTGATTTTGGGCCCTGGGTGCCTGTCTCCTTCCTCCTCCTCTTGCAACCCAGAGCAATGGAAAAGGGACAGGTGTCCTATGTCCCTTCCACCGGATTTACCCTGGGGTGAGGTTGCCTAAGAGGTTACATTCTCACAAATTGTCCCTGGATTCCTCACGTGCAAAAGCAGCCTGCAGAAACTCCAGCACCAGTTGGACGAGTTCTGTCCTGGCTGTGGGTATTTGCTCAGCTCTTTGCCTTCCTCCCTCAGTGTCATTCTGCCAGACACCCTCTCAAAGATCATATTGTCTTAAGGAAGAGCCCTCCTTAAGCACAGAAACCTGACTCCAAAACCATTCTGGATTCTGAAAAAATCTGGTATCAGATGATGCCGTTCCAAAAGGGCCTTCCTGCATGCTTTCAGGTGGAAAAGACACACATCTCTTTGTTAGCCAAGCAACTCTCTGTCTTTTCCAGCACAAACCAGGTACAAAGTTCTTATGAGTCACTCAGAAATCAGAATGTCAGAAATGTCATTCTGGGTCTTTATAATCCTGCAAACAAACCACATTATTTCCCAACAATGAACCCCTGGAAACCAGTTTTGCAATTCAGCTCACGGTGCTGACAATAGGCTTCATGCAGTTAACAGAGCCCCCCCCATACACACAGAGACACACACACACAATGGATGCAGACTCATTTTAAGAAAGGACACCTGCCTTCCTTGGGGGAAGAAAGGACACCTGTCTTCCTTGCCTTCTCCAACCCAATGCCCTCCAGACGTGCTGGACTACAAACTCATGATTTGCAACAGCCGTTGGGGCTGGGAACTGCAGGTACTGTAATCAGAATTGTAATTCAAATTAGAAGGTGTCCATGTGGACAACTATATTTTCTCCTGCAGGACTGACAAGACCACCCCAGGGGCTTTCCTTAGAAATCTAGGAAGTGGCCGGACTGTCCTTCCTTCTCATCTGAAGCCTCTGCCAGAAAAGGGTTTTCCGATCTGCTGTGGTGCAAAGCCAGAGGTCAGGAGTCCTGCAGCTTGGTGTGAAGGCAGACACCATGACCCACATGAAGATGTTTTAAAGCTAGTAGCCTAGCAGGGAAGAGGAGTGTTTGAGCATACTGTGGGGGGACAGACATTGGCTGCCTTCTATCAGACTTTAAATTATAAACCTTAGATTTTACAAGCTAGAATGGCCAACATCTATGTCTTAACATGGTCTGTGAGATCAAAAGGTAGTTTGTGCATGTAGAGTAATATCACATGGAGGGCAGCAATGGTTTAAAAAAGGGCAAATTTGAGGAAGAGATGACTGTTAACTTGTCCTTGTTTTGAACAATTACTGTGATTTGCTAACCCACAGAAGGCCTCACATAAACATCAGCTGCCCTCCTTGCCCAGAATGGCCATTGGAAACGGGGAGGGCAGGGGGTGGGGCAGACATCAGCACACAAATGATGTTGCAACTTGATATCATGACTGATGCAAATCTGCATCATTTGCATCGTGTGTTGATATTATCATGGCTTGTAAAAGAAGTCAATAGCAAGTATGGAAGTCAAAGTATCTGCAAGGAAAGACATTCGGGATGAAAGCAGCACCAGGTCCTCAGCTCTGCCACTGTGATGCTGCACACAACTACAAAAAAGGTGAGGCTTTCACTGGGATGATACCTTTTGTTTTTTGGAACTTCTGCCTGAGCAGCTTCCTCTGATGCCTCCTTAAGCAACCCTCCCAGTGGCTTTGGCAGCTCTGCCATGCAAGAGAGCCATTGCATGAGGATGCTGCCCCTGTCCCCACACACACTACTTTTCAACCTACCTGCACTGGCTCTCTAGCGATTTCAAGGGCAGCCTTCCCCAGCAGTCTCCAGAGGTGCTCATTCTGTCTTGAGTTACAACCCTTTCCCAGCCCTCCCTGGGCCAAATGCCATCCCTCTGCCAGCTGCAATCAGGCATATTTTCTTTCTCTTGGGGTGCTACCCCATTGGTGACCATCCCTACATCCCACACCCACCTTCACAGAAAAATAAAGATCATGACTTTGTTCACATACCATGCTTTACATAAGCCATGGCTTAGTCCACTAGAGCACCTCGAGTAAATACAACTGGCTGGGTCTGCACCACACCCCAAACCATAAACCACTGTTTACAAACCTCACTGTTGGGGACAAACAGCTCAGCCACAAACAAGCAAACCAGGTTAGGACTCAACATATATACAAACGGAATCAAAGCAAAGTGATGTGTGCCAGAACGGCTCATTTTTTCCACTTTCCGCCTCAAGAGAGCCATTTGGCAAGAAAGTGCCCTCTAGGATCCCTAGAACAAAACTTGTCACTCCAGATCCCTTTGAAGAGATGCTGACCGCAAGGTCACCTGGACACAGGCAACTCGCCTGGCCTTTTGCCTTTAGGGTTGAAGCAGATAAAGGCTGTGCCTGCAAACCCACCTTGCCCTCACACTCCACACACGGCCAATATGCTGGCAGGAGAGGATGGTAGAACAAGAGAATTTCCTAGCAAGATTGGTGCAACACAAGTGAAAAAGAGCAAGACTAGGATGGCAGGGTGCTAGCCACCATCTTGGCTTTTTTGATCCTCCCTGCCCATGTCTTCTGGACTTGAGGCCAAACAGCAGAGCTCCTCCATCCTCTATCATTCTCTCACACAATGTGTGAACTCTGAATGAACAATGAAGCGCTTATAGAAACTGTTGCATTGCAACATTCCCCAACTGAGCATCCTGGGTTAAGGAGCTGACTGATTTATTATTGATTTATCAAATGTACAGAGCTGCCCATCTCACTGACATGACCCTGTGCCCCTCCAGGTCTGGAGACTATGCAGTTGAGACCCACCAAGGTCTGAAAAATCCATATTGTTTTTTCACAAAAAGAGCCAAAGTTCCAGTTCTGCCTGGTTTTAAAGGGTTAACTGGACACGCTCGCTTGAGAAGCGAGAGACTGCACTGGCATAATTTAATCTCATAAACAGAAGAAAGGAACTCAGCCAGGTAGCTTTTGGCACAAAGACTGAACAGTTGGGATCAACCTCTGTGTGTGCAGGGAGGGGCCCTGATGGTTAAGAAAAGAAAAGAAAATTAGTAGCCCATTTATACCCCAAGAAGGAAGGATATTTCACCGAACAATCTTAATTTATCTACCCAGAAGAAAACTCTGGAGACTTACCTGGAATTTTTTCCAGGTAAGAATTGCATCCCTGTCTGTGGTAGGAATTTCAATGACATCATGAAGTTATTGCACAAACGATACAATTTACACAACTCGCATCAATCGCATAGCATCGTTTTGACGTCACTGAGGCTTGTCAGGGACACCGATGATTGGCAGGGAACCCTGGCATGCCCAATGCAAGTTTCATAGTTTGCATCATTTGTGCAGCAGCAGCAGCAGGACACGTTAGGCGCCGGCCCCCTCCCCGATCACAAACTCGCAAGGGGCGAAGGGCCGGGCCGACGTTTAAGCCCCACAACCCCGAGTTCTTTTCAACTTCCGGTCGAGCGTCCAGTCCTAAACTTTCTTGGTGTCTCCCGTGCGAGGCCTCATCAGAGTTGACCTGTTCAGGGTTTTGAGGTGAGTCGCTGATCCTGAAAAGTGAGGATCACTTAAAAGTTTGGTAGGGCGGCGAGCGGTTAAGACCCTGGGCTTGTCGGCCGGAGGTTGGCAGCCCGAGTTCGAGACCCAAGTGCTGCCGCGTAACGGGGTGGGCTCCTGCGATCCGCCCCAGCTCCCGCCAACCTCGCAGTTCGAAAGCATCCAAAAATGCAAGTAGGTACCACCTTCGGTGGGAAGGTGGCAGCGTCTGAGCGCTGAGCCTCGGCGTATAGCCATGCTGGCCACACGACCACGGAAGCGTCTTCGGACAAACGCTGGCTCCCTCGGCCGTGAACTGGAGATGAGCGTCGGCCACGACTGGCAGGGGAAACCTTTACCGTTTTTTGATCACTTGCGTGGCTTTTAATCTGTGGGGTTTCATCCCTGAGGGAGATGGGCGGTTTAAAAGTGTGAAAAATAAATAAATAATAAATCACATAGGAAGAAGGCTCCTGCCGAGGAAAAAATAAAGTACAGGTAATCCTCGATTTATGACGATTGGGGCTGGAATTTCCATTGCTAAGCACTGAATTGATTGTCCAGTGAGTTGTGCCTGATTTTACAACCATTTTTTCCACCACTGTTAAGTGAATCACTGCAGTTATTCAGTGAATCATGTGGTCATTAAGCGAATTCAGCTTCCCCAATGACTTTGCCTGTTGGAAGTCAGTTGGGAGAGTCACAACTGATGATCGCATGAGCCTGGCATGCTGCAACTGTCATAAGTACATGCCGGTTGCCAAGTGCCCAAATTCTGATCATGTGACCATGGGGATGCTGCGATGGTCATAAGCATGAGGATTGGTCATAAGTCGCTCTTTTCAGGGCCGTTGTAACTTCAAACAGTTGCTATACAAATGGTTGCAATTTGAAGAATACCTGCCTTGTAGCTAGCGTGTTTATGTTGCTCCCCAGGGATGTTGCAGAGGGAAGGCACAAATTTGGGAGTTTTTATTTTGGAAATACTGATGCCAGCCCGCTTCTGAACGGGTTAAATGCCCGCTGCTTGCTGAGGGTGGTGGGAATGAATTTTGCCAGGACAGCCATCACCTCACTTCCTATTTTTGCAAGCAACAAGCTACTTTTAGCCAGCGGGTCGAGTTCCAACCTGTCCCCTGCATCTTCACATTGGGCAGCTGAACCACGAAACCCTGATCCACGCCTGGCCTGTGGGCAGACAGTGCGGCTGGCATCTTTCTGCAGCTCTCCCTCAAGCCTGCGGCAATGAGGAAAGAGCATGTCCCTGCTCGGCCGTGGACCCACGGCTGTGGACCCCCATCTTCACACTCTCCTGCAGGAGAGGAAGGAAGAAGAGAGGTGCTACAATCCGGGGGGTACCTTGGGAGGTTTCAAAAAGGTCGGAAAGCGGCGGGCCCACTCCCTGCTCACCATTCTGGATGCAGGCGGAGGGACCTGCAGGGTACCCTCAAAGTCAAGATGGCAGCCAGAGCGGTGCGACTGGAGCTCTGCCCATCCTCACCTGCAGCTGGCTGTTTGGCCGCGCTCCACAGACACTCCTGGATGCGGAGGAGGAATGTCCTGCTAATCCCCAGTCTCCATGGGTGGCACATCAGCCAGCGTGTGGCTTTCCAGGGTGGCCAGTCTCAGGTACCAGCCTGGCATGCTTGAATTGTGAAGGGTGGAGCAGCCCCTGGACAACCTGCTATGCCCACTGCCCGGTAGGACAACATAGCAGTGGTACCGAAGGCGGTCATCTGCGAGCACAACTAATGCCTCCTCCATCTCAGACAAGAGAGGTCCTTCCCGGAAATTCTGAAAGTGGTCCCCCTCCTCCCTCTTGAAGGCCCGCCCCATAGCTGGGGCTCCTCGGCGTCCAGCTCTGGTGGACCCAAGAAGGCCCTCTTCAGGGCAGGGGGCACCGCGGCTTTCTTCCCGCTTCTCCCAAAAATAGACAGGACCACCCTTTCACAGGAAATATAAGACGCTGACTGGAGTTACTTCGTGGAAATTACAAGTCGGCTTGAAAGATAAGAATTTCAAGAAAAGAGGAGGAGTGAGAATTTTATTTTATGGGACTTAAGGATGATTGGGAAGGAGGAGGGAAAACAAAACTTTTTTCCTCATTATGGCTAAATGATGAGTTTTTGGTTCTGGTGATGTTTAATGGTTATCTGGATTGGATAGTTTTTCTTTTGGAAACGGATAGTGACGTAATGCAGTATTTCTTGACCATGGCAATCTTAAGATGTGTGGACTTCAACTCCCAGAATTCCCCAGCAAGTGTGGATTGATCTTTGATATTTAAGTAATGGGAGGGATGAGGGGAACTTAGACTAAATGGAAAGAGGACATGCATACACTTACACAGTAATGGATCTGGACCTTTGCTGATTAATGAGCAGAGCTGAACACCTAAAGATGAGTTCATACATGAACATCATACACCAATGAACATCATACATCATGAACATCATCATACACCTCACATCATGAGGTGTGGGATGCAGAGATTTACTGCAGTTGTCTTTCAAGAGACGGTGATAAGTTGTTATACTTGTTGGAGATGAAGGGGGTAGTTTCTTCTTATCTTTTTTTAGGAGGGTTCTGCACTTTCCAAATATTTTTTCTTCTTTTAAGTATTTTTGTATTAAGTTTCTGTATTTATCTTATATGTTTAATAAACTTATACAAAGAGAAGCTTTGACAACCTTCCAGATCTGGCTCATCAAACACCCCCAGGAGCCAGGAGAGTAGAAGGTGGTGGGAATCAGGCTTGAGAAAACGCCCATCTATTTTCTTAGAGTTCAGTATGAGTAAAGCCAGGAAGTTGTGGTTTAAACAAACTATTATTTGGTTGTTGTACTGGCATGTATCTAGCAGCTGAACAACTCAAGCCTTTTTTTGGTAGGGAGGGGGGCACTGCTTGTATTGGTGACAATCAAGTGGCAAAGAATTCAAGAGATGTACAGGATGCCTTGCAAAGATGCAAAGCACAGTGAAATGAGCTCAAAGGCCAAAGTGCAAAAGCCAGGGTGGTCTTGTGGCTTAAGACTGGAAGGCCACTTCAGTCCTAACTCCAGCTATGGAAACAGTTCCCGGGGTGCCTTGGGCTAGTCCCCTCCTTCTCAGCTTAACCCCCGTCAAAAGGCTGTTGTGAAGATAAAGCAGAGAAAGATACCCACCTAAGCCACCTTGGGACCCACCTAAGTCACCTTGGGAAAGGCAGGATATATCTGACCACTGAATGAAACAACAGCATACTGAATTCCTGGATTCATTTTGGGATAAGAAGATCATGGCCTGTCTCTTCCTTCGTGGTGGAACTCTCTGTGCCCGCCCCACCCCCTTGCTGCCATCACTCTCTCCTGGCAGTCGGCCTACCAGATCCCTGTAGTTCAGGATCCTTGCTTCCTGCCTGTGATCCCCCAGGCCAACATCTGCCCAGATTGCAAGTTTACCCATTATAGGGAAGAAACCCCTTTCCCTTTTATAGTGCTTTCCCTTTATTGTCAGCAGTGCTTTAAACCAATTCCAGAGGTCAGTCCCTTGCCCTCTTCGATGCAACTCCAGCAAACCTCTCTCTCCTTCACACACACACACACACACACAAGGGAGAGCCCTCAAGGCCACACTGGCCACTGGGCCCCTCTAGGTGCTGAAGCTGCTCAGCATTCATTCAGCTGCTCATGATTGTCCATGAACCCCACCACCACCTGGTGCTGAAAGAGTTGAACAGGGTGTGGCTCGTCTGCATGTGGCATTTTGGAAGCAGTGAATAAGTTGTGCTGGGACACGGTGGTGATTTCATCCAGCAAAGCTTGTTGGAGTCATAATGATCTGGCAAGCAAAAAACTTCATGTCTCCTTGGTAATCTGCAGAGAAACTCACGTGTACAGCTTCTGGCGCTCACGTGTTTCAGGATTCCTGGATTTGACTATCAAGGGTTTCCCAGTGGGAAGGAACCGTGTTTGTATCAGCAGCTAACCGTCTTTTCCTCTACAGTGCTCACAGTCCAGTGCCACTCTCTGCACCCCTTTACTACAGCACTGAACCATTGCCAGAGATCATTTGCAACAGCCCCATCGTGCTTCTGTTTCTCTTACACGCCTCTTGAGTAAAAAGCACCATAAAGGCCTTTCTGCCAAGACCTGGGACTGGGGAAGAACTCTGCAGAGAAAAAATATTAATGTTACTTGTGTATCATGCTTCCTTCCAAAATGAGGCCAAAGTAAATATATTTTGAAAAAGAGCTGAGCTGGACTAACCAGGGGATCACAAAAGGATGCATGTAAAAAGGGGCAGGGCTAGGATCACAAGGTCACGCCCACCATTTTGGCTTTTTTGACTCACACACGTCATAGACACTCTGCCTAGCCTTGTGTTTAACCTGCTCACTTGATCCACCCCGCAGAGGGACTGCACATCTGAAGACAGGCAGGTTTCCCTCCCCAGCTTAGCAGCCTCAGACCTCCCGCCACATCTCCTGAGAGGAAGAAAACCCTCAGAGAGTCCTCACAGCTGACTCCAGGCGAGTCCATTTCCACTCCAGTCAAATAACTTCTGATGTCCCCAGTGTCTAAGAAAGGGGCACAACTACAAAGTAACCCCAACTGTCTATGAGAAAAGGAGCCTGTTCTCACTCAGGTTCCACAACTGAGATAAATTTTCATTTTCATCCTAGCAAGATGTAGTAGCTCCCTCTCTTCTTCCAGCCCCTTTCTGACTAACAGTCAGGACTTTAAGAAGCCTAAGTAACAATAATACCCCATCTTCAAAGCTACTGCCTTAATATACTTTGACCGAGTGCTCAAATTAGCCCACAAATCAAATCACAACATCGTCACTAAAAGGTTCCTTCTCCAGCCAAAAACTTCATGCATGGAATGAACAGCAAATCATTTTCTGCAAGCATATATTTATTTTTTCCAAAATCCAAATAGCAAAAATAAGATGCATATCCTTTGCCCTTTCTCTAAACAAAATTGCTGAGAACATTGGAAACAGCTCGTGAGCCAGAAGAACAAAGAGGAAGAGGAGGGACGAGAAGAGCAAAGAGGAAGAGGAGGGACGGATGGTGGGACGGATCCCCCGGAGGGAGGTGAATAACCTCACTTGAGAAAACCATGGCCAACACACTTTCTTGTTCCTATGGAAAGTCCTTCGGCTCTCTGAAGGTGCATTTTACCATGGGATGTACAAAATTTTGCCAGTATGTCTTATTTCACAGCATGGCTTTTCCTTCCAACATAAAGTTTCCAAAACAGATGTCCAACTCCTGCAAATATAATTTCAGCTTGTGCTCTGATCCACAACTCTCTAGGAACTGCCGTTATGGCAAATTAGGCTCATTTTCTCATCTGTGCAAGGAAAATAACACTGAGGTAGCTCCAAAAATTATGAAAGGCTGCGCAAATATATCCAGATGAGAAAGCCACTTGCTGATGGAATGTGCTGATGACTTTTGAAAAAAGAACACTACCTTGTACCTGCAATTAAAAGGTATCATCCACCTTTATCATCATTTTTCCAGCTTTGAGGGAATCTACCAAACTCCCAAACATTCTTCTAGGATCTTCCAGAGAAAGAGGTATTAGCATATTAGCAGAGCTCCCTTCCAAAACCTGCCACTTTCCATGCAGTCAGGAGAAGGAATCCTTGCTATCTTGCCAGCAAGAAACAGAGAGATTATCCCAGCCCCATTTCAACTGTTTTGAAAGCAGTACAGGTAATCCTTAACTTACAACCATTCATTTAGCAATCATTTGAAGTTACAGTGCATTGAAAAAAGTTACTTACGACCAGTCCTCACACTTATGACTGTTGAAGGATCCTAGTCACACAATCATGATTTAGGTGTTTGGCGACCAGCACGTATTTATGACAGTTGCAGCATCCCAGGGCCATGTGATCACCAATTGCGACTTTCCCATCTGGCTTCCAAAAGGCAGTCAGTGGGAGAAGCCAGATTTGCTTAACAACCCAACAAGAAAGGTTGTAAAATCAAGCACAGGCGTGTAATGACTTGCGTAATGACTGTATTGCTTTGTGGTGGAAGTTCCAGTTCCAGTTCTGATTGTAAGTGAAGGACTACCTGTGACTAGAATTATTGCAGAGTTAATACCACTTCTCCAAACCTTGATTCCTGTAAAGAACAAGAGTGAACATTGCTTAAAAGCTGTTTCGGATAAGAGTGCAGGGTGAGGAGCAGCATTAAAATCAGCCTTCCCTACATTCTGCCTTCTAATCTAATGGACTACAACTCCCATCATACTCCAACCCCTTTGAGAGAGATTTCCAACCTCTGTAAAGACAATCAGCTTGGGATAAAGGTAAAGGCTTCCCTGCCAGTCGTGGCCACCTCTAAAGGGCGCAGCTCAACTCCGTTTCCAAGCTGAAGAGCCAGTGTCCGTCCAAAGACACTTCCAGGGTCATGTGGCCAGCATGACTAGCCACCAAAGGTGCACGGACTCTGTCACCTTGCGAAACAGCTTGGGATAGGATTATCTAATTCAGTGTTTCTCAACCTTAGCAAGCTTAAGATGCATGGACTTCAACTCCCAGAATTCCCAGCCAGCAAAGCTGGGAGGTGAAGGCCAGCATCTTAAAACTGCCAAGGTTGAGAAACACTAATCTAATTGGACAGCACTCCAATATTCTCTGTCCTTTGGATGGCCTTTGGATTATCCACATGTCTTCCTTGAAACTGAGCAACGAGGCTGTGCTTAGAGCTGCATTCAGCCTTCCCCTGACTTGTCTGATGCCTCTCACAGGCCTTATTTGTATTTCCCAGGCAATACATGGCAGAATTTGCTTTCACGGATCCACCATCATTCCTGAATTGCTTGGAGTTCTGGTGGCCCCTGACCTCAGGGTTTCAAGTTGAAAGGCACGTACACAAGGAAGCATCCATCCAGGCAAAGGCTGGGGGCCAGGGGCCAGGGTTACGAGTAGAGTGAGGTGTGGGGGGGCAGATTCCAAGCCTAGAATAGGCTAACATTGAAACTCTTTTGTGGGGGCCAAAAGTCAACCATCAATTGATGCATAGCAGAGGGGTGGTGGATACCTGGAATCATCAGCTCACAGGTGTCCGTAGCCAAGCAGAAAGCTATCACGTGTGGTAAGAATGGTAGTATTCAGTTACTTCAGCGAGGATGGGTCTGAAGAGCTTCACGGCCTCTCCAGAGGAACCCAGAGGGCCAGCAAAAATGATGTCCCAGAGATTGGGAACCTCAACTCACACCCAGCCTGCATGAGAAAAGGACCACCTGCCCAAAAGAAGAACATCCAAGCAACTGACTTGCTTCTCCCAGAGGCAGATCCTCCATTGGGACATTTCCTGGTGTGGGAGGCAAACATGGCTACCTTCAACCTAAAGCAAGGTTTTACTTTCTTCATTTTCTCTCGATAGTAGAGACAGCGTGACAGAAGACTACCGGCTTCCTAGATGGGCTCATTTTCCAAGTAGTATGGAATGGTAGGATGCTTTCTACCCTGGCATCAACATCCGCACCTCAATTCGGTTAAGGATGATCCATATAAGGCACAGATTTTTAAAAGGCAACAACTGTATTACAGCAGTTTATCCCAGCAGAAGTACAGAAAGACTCAAAACACCTTAAACATCGAACAACTGTATTATAGCATCAGGTTGCATGGGTGACAATGTGCTTTATCAGTCCACAAAGTATATGCCAAAATAAATGGTTTCCAGGCTTGTTGCCATTTCCCTGAGGTTTCTAGATAACATAAACGATGGCATTATTCCCACGTCATCACCTATTTCCATTCTCCTCCATGAATCTTCTGGCCAATTAACCTTTCTGGCCAGTTCCTGAGGCGGATCCACAAGGGCCATATCCTGACATGCTGCCCCCAGTAATGCCCAGTTGCATCTGTGCCAACACATGCCCGTGCACGCCCCTCTGGTGTGGCTCGGCCTTGAACTGGGTGCACCAGGCAACAGGAAGTTGCAAACTCAGGCAACACAGCAGCTTCAGCCCAAGGCCTGGTCCCAAGGCTGCCCCGGGCCCCACAGGGGGCCGCAAGGGCCAGGAGCCCCGCAGCATCTGCGCCACAAGTCCACCGAGGCAACTCCCTGCAGCTCTCGCTCTCTCCCTAAGTGCAAAGTTCCAAGGTTAAGCAGGAGCAGCACCCTTCCTCGTCTGCCCAGCGAAATGACCGGCTCAGGGTTGGGCCAGAGGGCAGCACTTCTTGCAAAGCGCCCTCCCGCTCCCTCCTCGCCGGGGGGGATCTGGAGCTGCTCCAGGGTCCTCCCGGGGTCCCCCACCGCGCGCGGGACTCGGAGAAGGAGCAGCCCGCGGAGCAGCAGCGGCCTCGGCGGGAAAGGGATTCGCAAGCGGGGGACCCAGCCGGCCCGGCGTCCCCAGAGCAAGCCCTCCCCGCGGCGGCCAGGCTGCTCCTCGCAGGGGCGCGGCCGGATGCCTGTGGGGTCCCCCGGAGACGCCTGCCCGCCTCGCGAGCCCCACAGCTCCTCCACGCAAAAGACCGAGGAGGCTCTGCCCCCTCGCGCTGCTCTCGCGAGTGGCCGGCCGAGGGAAGGGCGCCGAAGCGCGGCGGCGCGGAGTCAGGCTCGGTTCGGCTCCGGGGAGGGGGGCGTCGTAACCTTGCAACCGACGGAGCACCGGGGCCGCGCGGCAACTTTGGGCGAGGAGAGCCCCGCCCCGGGCGCGCGTGCAGCCCGCTCCGCTCTGTCCGCCGCCGGGTGGGGGGAGGGCCCGCGAGAGGCCCCGCTTCGTGACCCCCGAGCCTCGCCCGGCTGCGCCCGCGGGGCGCCCCCCGGCGGCAGGCTGACCCGGGCAGGGAGCGGCGACGGCGGCCCGGCCTTACCTTTGCCCTTGCGCCGCTCCTCTTGCCGCTTGCCCTCCACAGGGGGCGCTCCGGGCTGGCTGGCCGCCGCCTCCTTCTTCCGCCGGCCCCGCAGCCAGCTGAAGGCCCGGCGCAGGCTGGACGAGCCGGGCTTGGGCTTCTTCTTCTTGGGCGGCGAGGCGGCGGGCGAGCCGTTCTCCTTCTCCGCGGCCGGCCAGCGGTCCTCGGGCGGCGCCGCAGGTGCGCTCTTCCCGGACATCTCCGAGGGCGGCGGCGGTGGCGCGCGGAAAGCTCGCGGGTCGGGCGCCGCCGCCTCTCCCTCCGCCGGGCTCACTGGCCGCGAGGAGCCGCGGCTGGCGCCGGGACCTCCATCGGAAGCCCCGCCCGGGTTGGGGCGCCCGCCTCT